>JANPWX010000449.1:3001078-3078965 GCA_024734555.1 Trochalopteron elliotii | reverse complement strand
TAGAATAGAATAGAATAGAATAGAATAGAATAGAATAGAATAGAATAGTTAAAATCCCTGCTGAAGTTCAGGTCCAATGACATTTCCTGCTTTCCCCTTATCTGCAAGTCATTTTAGCTCCGAATGCATCTAGATGGTCAGACAGATTTTACTTTTCATAAATACACACCTGCTTTTTCCAGTCACCATCTGTTCCTGCATGTGCTCCAAGAAGTTTAATTTTTCATTCCATTATTTTGCCAGTTACTTCAGGGAGGTTGAGTGGCCCAGGATTGGTCAGATCATAATTTTGACCTTTTTTGAAGATGGATCTGACATTTGCCTTTCTCCAGCTTTTGGGGGACCTCTCTCAATACCTGTGGTCTTTCAGAGATGATAGCATATTTGCAAAGGGTGCATCTGCTCTCAGGTTTTAGCTACCTGTGGATGTAGCAGTCTGGACTTGCCTGGGTCAAGTTCTTCCTGTCTCCTCTAATTCCTTCACTAAGCACAAGGGCCTGAGAGACTGCTGATGAAGCCTGAGACAAAAAAGACATCAAGTCCCTCATTCTTACCTTCATCCAACTGTCACTTAGATCCCTTTCCCCACTGAGCAATAAGCCTGCATTTTCCTTGTTCTGCCTTACATTGCTGTTGTAGCAATGGAAGTTCTTACTGCCTTTGCAAATGTCAGCTTAAGACAAGCTTTTTCTTTCCTAATACCACCCTCACATGCCTGGGCAGTTTCTAAGTTTCCCCTTGGTAGCCTGTCTCTGCTTCCACTGAAAATGCTCCTTGCTTTTATTGTAAAATACTTTGTTACCTGTTTTACTTACACAGCTTCAGTAAAAAATCAATTGCTTTAGAAGAACATGGAATGTTAGGTGGTATTGGAAAAGTAAAGACTGGGACTATTCTAGCACTATGGTAACACGATAGGGAAGAAGAGTTGTGCAAGACAGCTGATCAGATGTGGTGAGTAGAAAGGTGAGCATATGCTAACATACACCAAAAACAAAAAAAAGAAAGCTAGGATTTGTCATGGTGGCAAAACAAAATTTTCTTCAATGGAAATTTAAGTGTGGAAGGATCTTTGTTAAAATGGGCTGTGGTCTGAGCAGAGGCCTGTTCAAGGTTAGGAGTTCTTGAGTCTGTAGTATTAGTCATTAGCCATTATGTAGCCATTAGTAATTAGTGGGGACCAGTAAAGAATTTATGTTCATCTGTCAGTTCTCTGTTGCCAATGTGACCAGCACATTTTTCACAATTACTAGTTGAAGAGTAAAAGAGAAAAAATGATCACAATCATAGAAGGAGAAAATGGAGTTTTAGGGAAAAATCCTGTACCTCTGGGTAAGTTTATACAGTTTATGAAAACAAATATGAGTATTACAAACACTGTCACTCAAGTTCAAATTGTTATTAAGTTCAAATGTCTCATCCCTATTACCAGTAATTTTTCTACTGTTTCACAGATCTCAGTTCATTTTATTTGAGAAATTTAATCCTAATGTATTTAATACCTGACAGAAATGATACTGCATTTGCTCAGGTTTTTAATGAATCTGACATCTGCAAAACTTTTCATCAAACTGCCTGATGCAACCCGATTTTAAAACCTCTGTGAGTGATAAAGTCATGACTAAAATATTGTACATTTGAGGATATGCGTATAAACTTAAAATTGAGTGGTAGTGGAAAACAACAAATGGTTCTTGTCCTAATTCACTTACTCTGTGTATTTGAAAAGCACCTAAGTAGGTTATAAGCTTGTTTTAATGACATTTTAGCATGAAATTTATGTTCCCATTAATCAGGTACTCGTACAAGCCCCATTTATACAGCCTAAGGAAAGAAGATGTATTTTTATTATTCCATTCAAACCTAGAAATTCATGTTTTCTAGCATGTTTCTAGAAAGGTGCAAAGTGTAATGACTGCCAGTTCTACATAAAACAGTTGCAGGTTTGTCAGCTTTTACAGCAGTCCCTCTGAAAGAGAGCTGTAGGGATGCAAACATTGTTTATCAGATTTCTTCCGAACGCTGAATTAATTTTAAGTCTTCAAATATTAATGCTTTACACTCAGTACAGATTTTAGTATAACTAATCCTAAATGAAATGTGCTTACTCCCCAGCCAAAGCAGCTATAAACTGCAAATCAAATGAAAAAAAAAAGCTTTTACCTTGAAAAACATAAAGCGTCTGAGTCTATTTATTAATTTCTCGGGTTTTGCAGCAGATACTGGCAGATGATTACATTTTTACTTATCTTTTGGGCTGCCACATGCTGTGGAGCTGACTTTGTCTGAGATGTTGTCATCCTGTGCACTTCCAAGAAGTAGCTAAAATGATTTTGTGTTACCTTTTGATCCACTGTTGACCATTCATTATTGCTGAGGCTGTCATGGCGTCTTCTCAAAGGCACTATCAGGCTTTTGGGATTCTGACTTTTGATTAATTTAGTGCTGAGTGGGTTGATGTTCCTGTGACTGCTGAGCAAGAAGCTACCTGTGCAGGAGCTACTACAAATAAAATGAGCTGTGGAAAGATAAAGAAAGATTTGGCAAGACCAGACCCAAGACTTGATGGCTGTGTTTGTGCTAGTAAAATGTGGGTAGCGTATCTGGGTATTGAGACCAATTCAGGAATGGCTTGCCCCTGTTCAGGCAGTTTTCCTCACAAAATGGGAAACCCCTTGTCCCCAAACCATTCCAGTTGTTCCAAACTGTGCCTAGGAAGATAGAATGTTGTTCTGGTGTATGTCCTACCTGGGAGGACAGTAAAAGTTTACTGGGACATTGCACTGCAGTGCCTAATAATGTTAACACACACTTGAGTTTACTGATTCAGACCCAGCCTGTGGGTTGTTCTGCTGCAGAGCGTGAATCTTACTGCAAAAGCAGCAGCAGCTTCAGAGTGAGTGTGAAGACAAGCATTAGGGTGGGAAGAAAGGAAATTCTACTGCTAGATCCAGCTCTGCCCTGATTATTGCTAGCAGAAAACGAAGCCAGATGCTGTCAGTGCTAAACAGCAAGTAATTTACATAGCTGCATTCGAAGCGTAGTACACCAGAAGTTATTTTCCTGAGACATATCTAAATACAGTACTAAATACTGTTAAAATGTTTTCTTTCAGGCTGTTGATTAAAATCAATAGATTTCTTGCTTCAGGCTCGAATTGGCATTTTAAACATCAAGTGAGTGAGAAACTCAAACCAATAAAAGGGAGAAAGAAATTAAGACAAAGGAGAGTTAGAAAAAACAAACACAAACAAAACTACTTTGACTTCTATTATAAATTTAAAAATTGCTTTGGGATTGAGAAAGTTTATTGCTCAAGTGTCACAGAACTTGTTCATCTTCCTGAGCTAAAAATCAGCAGTGAGAGATGATATATTTAAATTTTGTTCTTTAAACATGGCCCTTCAGAAAAGAAGTAAGGGATAAATATTTATTAAAGTAGCTTTAAGCTCTCATTCAAACAAGAAAAGTATGTTAACTTTAACCTTCCTAGTGTAAAACAGTGTTTCTGAAATTTTCACGAATGACGTCTGGTTATAGGGGCACAAGTTGAGTCACTTTATGGGAACCCTCCTTTCTGATCCAAGAAATTACAGTTTTTTGGAATTGAAAGTTGACAGCAGCTTCTGATTTAAGACATTAATAACCTTCCCAACAAAACAGCTACCATAATTTAATTGCTATTCTGATTGCATTGAATTTTAAGTAACACATGAGAATAACGAAATGAGAGGCAAGTTTAAAGATGAAGGTGTTTTCAAAGAGCAGTGATCCATATATCCTGCATTTCATATTTCACACAACACTCTAGGAGAAGAGAGATTTTTGTTGGGATTTATATCATTGTTTTATTTAATTTACATCATTTCCCCTCTGGTTACTCATGTTCAATAAATGTTAACTTAAAAATACAAATTCTAGGTCAGTGTGACAGTCTGAGTTTAGTCTAGTAGTAATTTTGGAGAAAGAAAAAAGGCATAGGCAGGAAGCTTAAAGAGAGTTTAAAGAGAGCTTAAAGAGAGTTAAAAAATGTTATTAGATGTTATAATGAAATCTTGGCAGTCTCTGCCACCAAGTGGTCATTCAGCAATTTACAGTGGATCTTGTGTCCTGGTACTGGTACACATGAGAAGATCTAATCAAGTTACATAACTTCTGATTTACCTGCCAACTTTCAACGTGCACTCTGTAGCTAATAAAAAGTACATTATTATCTTAAAAATGTTCTGGAGGGTGAATGTTAAGATAAAGAGTTACAGTGAGCCTGGTGTTACAAGTTTGCAGTGTCATAACTCATCTCACCACATAATACCAATTTCGCTATTTCAAGTGAAAATCAAATTGCAGTTAAGCAATGGATTAACTTTTGAGGCGAACCAATGTAACATAAGTTTGAAACTGGTAACCAGCATGACACATTGCTTTTAAAATATGTAATAAAATACATGGTAAATACCCAAGGCAACTTTCTTCTGCTGCTGCAGAGAAAGCATGGTCTTACTCTTGTTCTACTATATTATTTCCAAAAATGGTGCATGAGAAATCCAGGAGATGAAGATTACTTTCCTCTTTTAACCCAGTATTACAGATGAGGCACAAGAGAGTATAATTAGTTCTAAAATCCTGAAAAACATAGTGATTACATAGTGATTGTGTAAACTCACTAGCCATTATTTTTTATTATAAATCAGATACCTAGTTTAAGTTAAAATATTTTGATAAGATTATTTTTTCTAATATATATTTAGAATATCTGAAGTAGTTTAATCAAGTATGATAAAATAGTAACTTGCCTTTTTTATACACCATTAATATCCATCCACATGTAGATTAATATATGAGAAGTATTAACTGTTTATATGTTTTACACTATTTATCTTTTATTACTACTTTTGCTAGAAAATAAACATACTATGAATAGATGAATAATGTTTTTTTTAAAAGTATGGGCAAATAGATTTGTGACTCTTTCAAAAGAACAAAAAAAAATCCCAAATTCAGTGTATACTTTGTATTAATTGTTAATGAATATATTTTACCAATAGATGTAATCAATTTTTGTATCAAAATACAAGCCTGATTTAATAGAAGATATCCCTGCCAATGGCAGTGGCATGGGACTACCTGTTTTTAGATGTCCCTTCCAACACAAACCATTCTGTGATTCTATGGAATGCTAAACAAAATCAAATAGTATCTAAATTATTCCCAGCGTACAGCTGCATAAGCATCTAATGCTGCCCTACTTTTGTCACCAACAAATTATATCCCAGCAAATCCCACAGAGTATTTAACAGGCTTCAAAGTGCCCCAGTCTGCTTATCAGTAGATGCTCCATATATTAGGACACAACATAGAGAGGTTCAGTGGAAGTACAAAATGATCCCACAGGATTTGAGACACTGCACTGATAGTCCTGTCCTTTGAAACAGTAAAAAAAAATTGTTAGACCATGTATAATTTCAGGGAACTGAACTTTTAGTGACAATATCACTTATTCCTCATCCAGATCCATCATGATTTATATTTCTTGCACTACTACTTGTTGAACTAGCCCCACTCTTCATCTAAGGTAATACCACTTGTTTTGAAATTTCTGTTCACTCTTACTGCAGGCCAGTCATTCGGTTTGAGTCCCAGTTCACCATTTTGTGATGCATTAGGTTTTCTGTCTTAGGATATATACATGAGATATACATATTGATCTTATATTTATTTTGTATTATAAATAATGTTTCCATTTCAGCTTGGTCAAAGGAAGCAATCGAGTATAAGAAGCTCTGATGAAATCCACTTAAACAGTTTAAACAATCCTCCAAGACAATACCAGGTAAAAAACATTCTATTTTTAAATAAAATCAAGAAGTGGTAGAACTGGCAGACCGATGGCATGAGGACAGTGTTGAATTTATGCTAAACAACATGAGTCAAGAATAAATCCACAGATCCTGTATATATCAGAAATAAATGAAATGGTTTAGGTATTTGCAGTACAATTTGAGGGTGTTTTTTTCTCTCCTCTTTGTTTCTTAAATGGTACCCTTATAGTGCACTACATTAATGTGCTTTAGAAAACTGTTTTTAATTTTTGAGTCCCCAACTACACAATGTGAATTGAGAAAACCAAAAATAAACCTCAAATCTTCCCATTCCATTTTCTGAAGCAGATCAGCTTATTGTGTCACACCTCTACATAGAAATGCCTCAAGCACTGCAAGTATCTGTCAGCCTTTATCCTATCAACACAGTCTGGTTTTCCTTTGCCTCCTAAACAACTGAAATGAGCCTTTGTGCAGTTAAGTATAAAGAGACCCAACACAGTCCACATAAATCTCAGCTATTCTGGTCCAGAGACTGCTTCTTTCCTTCTTGTAATCCTACAAAGTGGGTGAAAAAGAAGGAGCAAGAGCTGCTTGGGCAATATAAAAAGACAATTTGAATGAAAAAGGGTACAGAAAACAAGTATACTTCACTGACCACAAGACAGAAAAAGAGATTTTCCCTTGGGCAGGCTAGCTCTGCTTCACTTTTATGTTATGCAGTGTCTACACAAGCCTGTTCCAAAAACTCCCTGACTTTTTCACAGCCAATTTCATTATGATGCAGGGATAGATACTAAGATTAAAAATCTACCCCATAAACATGTAGTGTGGCTTTGTATTTGAAACATTCTTGGATTATTATAATAAACAGTACTGCTGACCTTGCAAGTGTGACTGTAGTGATGGCCTGGGACCACTAATCTGGGATGACTCACCTCAAAACCAGCGCTGGTCAGCTCTGTTATTGTGAAGACAAAATCAGACATAGAAATCTATGAATGTTTTAAAATGGAAAAGAAAAAGTACTGTGTTGTCATGATCTATGCCCTATAAAAATAATAAACCCAAAGGCAGAGAAACATATCCTAGAACGTACTTGGATACCTTGTTCTTTTTAAAGTAATTTGAACTAATGAGAGAATCAGGGCCAGAATTCATTTTTTCCTGGAAAGGTAAAATTTACAATAAATTTGCTGGCCCAGGTTCCCCTAATTATGAGCAGAGGTTGGTCATTCTCATGGTATGAGCTATTTGATCAGTTTTAATTGTCTCAGATGAACTGTGCTCTCAGGTTTGCTCATTTTATCCATAGAAGGAAATAAAGGTGACAGATATGTGTATTTACATTAGAAAATATCTGTCTTTGATTAGATGAGTCCCAGTATCCCAGTCCCTGAGATACTTAAATGACTTAAAATTTTGGATCCCATTTTCTCTAAGCAAGCCCTACACTGGGAAAACATAACCTAGCAAATACATCAAAATAGGTTCAAATAAACTGACAACAAAAGGGTTTAGCAATTAGCACTGCTAAGCAGGGTCATTATCATCTTTGGGTAGCAATAAAGGCCAGATGGTTTCATCTACTTGGAGATCAAAGGTGCAACTGTATTAATAGTTCTTACTATTACAGCTGGAACCAGAACAAGAGCTCTTACTTTGAAATGTCATAACAATACTAGTTCAAGAAAACTCTTTTTTCCTTTCTTCCTTTCTTCTCTGCAGAAAATAATGAAGCGTCTTATTAAAAGATATGTGTTGAAAGCTCAGATAGACAAGGAAAGTGATGAAGTCAATGAAGGTGAGTATGTTGATGAATTGCATGTTTCATCAGAGAATCAAACCAAACTAAAGTGGTTACGTATTTCCAAAATACTTAATCCACTTGACATGTTTACAAGTGCAAGAGGTAAAATTAGCATGCTGTGGAAGAGGAGATGGGATTTCTGTCTCTTCTCTCCCATCAGAAACTATCACTGATCTGACAAGTTTTAAAACGTGAAAAAAAACATGATAATTGTGAGATATTTGGATGTGCTGTTTTTCTTTTGTTTCTTATTATTGTGATCTTTTAAAATCTGTTACAGGTGAATTGAAGGAAATTAAACAGGACATCTCAAGTCTGCGGTATGAACTCCTTGAGGAAAAATCTCAGAATTCTGAAGATCTGGCAGAACTTATAAGGAAGCTTGGGGAAAAACTCTCACTTGACTCTAAAGAAGAAGAAAGCAAGAGATAACCGAAATAAGATATGCAACAGAATGTTAACAATTCACTTAAAGCCATATTTCTGTTTTCCTCAAGTCTAGCTTACTTAATTTCTAAAAAAGATTGAGAAATTAAATCATTCCAATTCTTTATTGAAAAATCACAGTGGCACATCCTATAGGTCTACAGTACAGAGGCTGTATCACTTCAGTAAAGATATTTATTCTTTACCTGGTGAAGAACAGTTGATCTGAGATAATTAAAATACTCAATTTACTTCTTAGAATTCCAGTGGAATCCTGATAAGCCCAGTCAAGAAAGATTAAAAGCATAGATATAAACTTTTCATATGTTAACTGTTTATTTTTTGCAAATTTCCTTTTGTAAGCATTCTTACATGTATTTTAGAGAAACAAAAGAGAAGAATCCAGGCTTTTATATATATCAAAAACCATTTAATTTTTCCAGTATTCCCAACTAGCCAAAAAAAAAAAAAAAAAAAAAAAAAAAAAAAAAGCTAACTGCCTTTCTTAAAAATGTGTAGGATATTAAAATAAACTTATGAACGGTTCCATATAGAGATAGATATCAGGATACTCAGAGCACTGTGTTGTACTTTCCTTGCTGATCGCTGTCAGTACTAGAATATCCTGCAAGATAACCTAGGTTCCAGTGGGAGTTAGTGCATTAAGAAAGAAATATTTTTCACCATGTTTGTTGAAAAGCTATTTCTGAGGCTGGGAGGCTGGAAGAAAACCTTCTTTAATCCAAAATAATTAACCCTTGAATGTTCCGATCTGTTTCAGAATTCCCAAGTTCTCCAGCTTTTATGTCTTGAACTGAACCTCCCAAACTGCAGGTTAGGGGTTTGAATGTAACATTTTTAATTGAGGTGGAAGATACTAAAATGTTAGGTGCAAACCTTCCTTTGAATTCTGGGAATATCATGCAGGGGAACCATGTTTCTCTATATTAAATCTGTTTAAATGATTAAAGTTTCTTTGGACATATAGATAGCAAACAAAACAATCTTGTTGCAAAAAATTATGAAATCTCATCTTCTATGGATTTGCATCCCTTGTCCTTTTTTTCCACCTGTGAAAGCTCAGCTCTTGTGTTGTATTTTTTAGGACTCTTTTAATGAAGAATCCTCACTCCATGTGGTAAGAAAAGCTCCAACACTTTCACCTTGCTCACTGCAATAGTAAAAAGTCTCTTCTGGTTAAACTGCAGATGAGATATCCCATGCTCTGTCTGGCTGTTTGTTGGGTAACAATGTCAATACAGGACAGTCAGCTGGTTTCCATCTTTCCAGATAGAAACAGCATAAATTCCATGTAATTTTTCCCTTGGTTTATACAGTAATTTGTGTTTCTCTCTTTGGACAGTCATTAATTCTGGAAGTGTTATAAACATACATTACATTGGACATCTCTGCTTCTCTTTAAGCTTTTTTTCAGATTAATGAAAGGGCTGTGAAAAATTTTAACATGGCATCAAGGTGTGTAACACACCTGTAAAAGACTTGTATGAAACAAGACTTAAAAAGACTTGTCAGTAATTGCTTTAAAAATAGCTTTCTGAAACTTATTTACTGTGGAATGTATTAGAATGTTTCTGCCTCTCCCTTTCAGGCTGCAGATGATTTTTAATGGGTCTAGATTAGTTTCCAGTTGGATTTATTGATAGTTCTTTTTTAAAAAATTTTTGATGGAATCACTGTGTATTTTCAGGGAAAAAAACCCCATATATTAGAGTGGGTTTTGAAATCACTTGGAGACAGGTGGAGGTAGGGACCTGAGGTCAGCCTGCCCCTGACTGTTTGTCATGCTCTGCAGGAAGTGCTTGGCACAAAAGTTTATCTACAAAGGGAACATGGGGAACAATGTGTGTCCTGTGGGCCTCAGGTGTAATGAACTCAGGGTTTAGAAACTTCTGAGGCTTCTTACTCTGAGGGAGAAGAAGGAAAGTGAGGATTCAAAGGTAGTAGAGCACAGGCAGTTGGTGTAACTTCAAGCTGGAAGGCAGCATGACAGTAACTTCACTGCATTTTGACTCCTGTATGGGTTCCTGGCCACCTCCCTTGGCCAGGACTGGCCTCTGAATTGGAGTTCCACCTGAGTATTTTGGGTCTTGTTTTCTGAAAGAGTGGGCAGTTCACTCAGCTCCACTGGATGGCTGTGCTAGAGGCCATGCTGCTCAAAGCACATCTTCCATCTGAGAGAAGCTCTTCTGGAAATCTGTTGGTCAGAATCTGAGGTAACAGGGACAGTCAATGTTCGCTTTCAGTAATCAGAAGTCTTAATTTTTGATCATTTTAATGCACAATTTGGATCTGCTGTAGTGCTTGTTGATGGTAAACCCTCACTGTCCATAAATCCATTGAAAGGACACTTTCACTGAGGACTCAAACACACAGTTTGAGATCCAGGCACTTTTAAAGTGAAGATTTTTATTACGGAAGTAAAATGTACACTGTGAAGTTGTTTAAACCCAAAATTTGATGTACCTTAAAACAATAAGATCGTAATGTATATATTGTATTTCATGAAGAAAATACATATGGATTTTTTTAATCATTGAAGATATTTTATATGTAGTTATTAATCATGGAAAAATTTGTTAAATATATTTGAAGAGGTCTATTGCCAACTGTAGTGTGACAAGCAATGTAGTATTTAAAATGAGCACAATACCAAATATATCATCCTGATTAAAAAAAATTAAATGTACCAGACTAAAAATGCCTTTGTGATCCATTGTATGAACATTTTGATATTTCACTGGGAACCTTTGGCTGCTCCTGCTTGGAAGACTGATATGGTAAAAAAACTTCCATTTGCTAACAACACTGATACTAAAAAAAAACATTTCTAAGGAGGAACAAGGGTCTTTTCATACTTAATTAGACTCAAGGCCAAGTATTTTGTCTCCTGTGACTGATGCTAGATGTTTCAGAACATCTGCATAACAGGTAATTTTCACCTACATAGTTCTCCTTTTGGTTTCTAACAAAACAATAATTTGATGAGGAAGTATTTACAGATTTTTTTGTAAATTATTAGGATAGCAAGATAGTCTTGCTACTACTTAATTGTTTCTTTAAACCTTGTTAATTACTTGAGCTCAGCAATTCCATTTCTGTAGCAGCAGCTTCCACATCTAAACCGGATGTGATATGAAGTATTTCCTTTATGTTTTTTCCCTTGAGTATTTCTTAAACTTGAATTATGAAATATGGTCAGTAGGTTTTGTCATCCCATAGAGAATCTCCTTTCTGTTCACCCAAATGTATTTCACTAAAAGTTATGGAAGGACTTGAGAACCTCTGAAGAGAAGACAATGAAGTAAGAAAATCCCCAATCAATATCTGGCCAAGGTTTTCTCACACTATTCTGGATGGAAGAGAATCATGACTAAATATTGAGAAAAAGCTCTATATATCATGGAGGACTGGAAATTTTATTAGAGACCAGTCATGCAATGCAAGCCTCAGGTACCCAAGATTTACAGTGACAGATGCTGAAAAGAAGCTACAGGATTTCAAATGAAAATTCTGTCATTCCAGGTAAAAATCTGCTGCATTACACCATATTATAGAGCACTGACACGCCAAGCCAGTGAATGCTACTGGTTTTAGAAGTGCCACCTACAGATTTGTTTGACTTTAGATGACAGCCATGAAGACATAAGCAGCTGAGCTTGTCTAGTCTTTCTTTGTATTCAGTATATAGAAGTGGTCAAAGGCATGATTTTGTGTCTTCCTAAGGTAGAAAAGCATCCCAGATGAGTCGCATAGCAGAAGTGACTGTTTATCTCCTGTTACTCTGAAGAAGCTGCTGTAGTTGTTAACAACATTTCTGTTGAAGTGTGAGAAGTCCCAGCTTGTCAGAAATCAGCACTGCAGCTCATGAGCACTGCAAGGCCATGAACAAATGATCATCTCCTTGGAAGGGCTTCAACTGATGAGGACAGTCACTGAGAGGGGCAGGATCTAACTTGCCTTCAGAAGAATCCAGCCCATCTCCCAGGGATGATGGATGAGTAGGGTTCTTCTTTACTCTGCACCAATATGTCATTTTTTCCTTCTTCATTAGTGTTACTGTGGGTAGGCATAAAAAAACCCACACATTAACCAAATCTATCACAAGCATGAGAGAAACTCTTCCAGAGCACATGGCAACTAAATTCTTGTTGACAAGCCAGGGCCTTTATGATAAAGAGAAGTTTATATCCCACGTTTTAGTACATTGGGGTGAGCATATATTTTCAATAATATGTTTTCAAAGATTAAAATGCATAGCTTGGTCTTGGCAGTACTTCAGCTATAGCAGCTGTATCCTGTAATTTACTAAGAACATGTTCTCATGACTGCTGTGTCCCAAAATGCAGTTTAGTGCAACATAATCTTGCATTTGCTTCTTAGAGATTTCCCTCAGGCTTGAATTTGTATCTGAACGTTATAATTAATACATTACAAACAACATAATCTGAAACTGTACTCATTTGCAGAACAGAAGAAATTGTCCTTATAGTATAAATTGTTAATTTTTCGTGTAAATATTTAACGCTTTTTAAAATTAGTTAGAAACTGCCGGATGTGAATAATCTATCTAAGCATTTATGTTCCTGCTTAAATTTTAATTTGGCTTGTGGAAAATAGAATTCACAAAGTTTGTGCTTGGAAAACTATTTGTGCTTCAGAAGCTCGTATCAGAAGAGAAAATCAAGGCTGAGGTGTATACCTAAACTCCATGCTGTTAGAGGGCCAGGGAATCCCATACACTGTTCTGCCCTGGTGTATGAGTTACTGGAGTCACCCCAAAATATTTCATTTGTTCTCTTATTTTCATTTTTGCAAAAAGCCAAGTTTCCTGTTCCTCTTTCTGTTCTTGTCACCGTCTTGTCACCATATGACAGTGCAGTAGGGATTAAAAAGTACAAACTATCAGTGCTTTCTCTGTCCAAGAAACTGTATTTTAGTAGCATTTAGTTTTGTTTTAAGCTTTTGAATATTGTGTGATTCAGCTCCTTGACATGTAAATTTGCTCCTCTATTCAGTGGAACTCCAGTCAAAGTAATTGAAGGAGATCAGGTCATATTGTATGCAAAGTAAAATGCAGCAGATAAATCATTATCAATTTTAATATCAATATTTTTATGCCCTTTTATGTATGAACACTTTGATACCATTTTGATATTTAAGTGTGCTTTATAAACAAGTATACATATTTTTGCAGGTTTGCACAGGGCAAAGGGCATAAATAAAGTGACAACCAGTCCAAAAACTTTCTGTTTGTAGGCAAAATTTACTCATTCTCAAATACAAATAAATACATGCATTTTCCTATGAACCTTGTTAAACCTCTTCTTCAGCTTCTTCATTTATGCCAGGAGAAAATGATACGAATTCGTGTCAACGTGTTCAAATAAGTAGTTTGTGGAATTAATGAAGAGAAAACTTCAGTTCTTTCTCAAATGGAGTATTTTCTTTTTTTCAGAGAAGATTTTGTGTAACTTTACCAGAAGTCCAATGATGTAATCAACTTCAATAGAGAAAACCCATGGGGTTTCATGAGTTAATGTCTTCACCACAAAAGGCACTGCTGTGGGTTTGTTCTTTAGAACTGCAGTTCTAAAAGGTCCAGCTGAGACCCTCACTGAGTCTGTCCTGTTTGTACCCAAATTTATTCAGTCCCCCTGTCTCCTAATGGTAAACCAAGGCTCTGCAGCTGGGTCACAACATCCTCACTTTTGAATGGAGAAATATCAGTGACACAGTGAATGTTTTTTAAATACATGCAGCATGGGCAAGTCTTTCTGGTGAACAGAAAGATACAATATCAGGTTGCTATCAAATCATGTTGTCAGTAAAAGATTCAAGACTACTTTATGTGGCTGTGCTAGAGCACATATGGTCTCTCCTGACATGGTGTTTCTGTTTCTCGAAAGAAAGTGTTTCTTCTAGAAATTACCTTGTGCTTGAATCTGTCAGCATAATTTTAGAATTCTGTGAGTTACTTCCCTCTGAAGTGGACATCACACTATTTGAGGAAACTGAACTGCCTGCCTGGTACAGCAGTATCAGTGGCTGCAGTCCTTCAGCAGAGGCTTTTCTCTTACCTTACAGGAGGCCACTGACCTAGTACCATCAAGAGTGTTAAAAACCAACCCTTACTATACCAAGAAGTATTTCTCAGTATCAGTCTGGAAATGCCTATGGTTCTTCAAATGTTGCAAGTTAGCCTGTATTCACTCCTGAGTGTTCCACGTGAATTTTGTCCCTTCTGATTAAATATCCACAGCACACATTACAGTAAGCCATCTAGGCTCCCCTCCTAGTCTCTGAAAATTCTGAATGTTGTTTCAGAGGTACACATTTGCTTTAAATGGAGGCACAACTATGGCCCAAGAAATTGTAGTTCAAGATCTTGAGAAAGTGTAAATCCCTTACTGGGTCAGCAATGAGGTCTCCATGGAGTATTGAGCTAACAAGAATTGCTGGCAATTGCAGATAAAAATATGTCAAGTGCTCTTCTCTGCAGATGTTTTCACAGCTTCAAACACAGTACTTTTTGAATAAGACTCAGATTTTAAATAATGTGTGAATATTACAAATTAACCCCCATAACACTTGTCTTTAGACAAAATCCAGTAGTTCCAGTAGATTTAACAGCTTAGCTGAATTCATTAAACCTCAAATTCAATTGTTGCATTAGGTAAACACCAAGATTTTTATTTAATGCGGGTGAATTTTCTATCACCAGCCAAAATTTAATAGGAAGGAGATTGTTTTGGGGACAGGATGCATGTGGATGATCCCAGTGAGGTATCCTCACCTCCCTGCTCCAATGTCATCTCATGGAACAGTGGCATGCCATGGTCCTTAGGGGTTGTCTTATGAGCTTGATAGGCCAATGAAGTTACACATCATTGAAAAGAATGAAAATTCTTTTTAACAGATGCTCCTGTTGCCAAGCTTGCTTGAAATTACTTCAAATGCATGTGTTTGGTTGATTTTATATTGAGAGGAGTACCAGAGCTGCAGAACTGCAGTTAGTGTACTGCAATAGCTCTGGTACAAATAATTCCAGTTCTTCTGGAAAAAAAACTCGAAAAATTTGGAAGCAGTCTTAGGAACTGCAAGGTTGACATATAGATGCCTCCCAGTAAACTGCTAATGCTTACTTATCCCTTCCTTTCATCTAACACTTCTTTGAAAAGCATATTATTAAAACTACCCATTTATTTTTAGGTTTATTGGTTTACGTAGTTGGTTTAGGCAGGAATTCAACTTTAACTAAAACAAATGTATTTCAAATCAATGTTTTCAATGTCTATAAATTTTGTGGTGGTGTTCTAGCATAGCCAGCAGCTCCTAGCCAAGAGTTTGTCATGCTGGGATTCCTCCATGCACGATGAATACCATCAGTTGATGCAGCAAAAGGTAAAACTCTCTGTGTACCTGCAGACCCCGGGATGCAGATCAGAAGATGACAGATGGTATTAGATATCCATCTTTTTTAATAAACTATAGCAAAGAGATCCTGGAATTTCTGGCAGTAAATTGTGTTTGCATTCACAGGATACATTGTAGAAGAGCTGTTACTCCAGACTTTGCAGACTCTCAAATTAATCTATTTCAGTGACTTAGAGTAAATTTTCCTTCCTGTATACATAAACAATTTCAATTAACTTTACAATGGGACTGAAAAAACATCTGTATGTACCCTGTTCTGTATGATGCAGACCTGCAGTTGCTTCCTAAAGTAAATTCTGCCTAATACAAAGGTGAAAACAAACTGGAGAAGTTAGTCTTCAAATAAAACCTCGGATGTTTCTTAGTTTAGGTGACTTGGTAGGTAAAGAGGAACAAGAGGGAGCTGTAACAATGGGGATTGAGTTACACTGAAGTCCCTGCAGGACTGTGGGTAGGCTCCAGAGCCCAGCAAGGACCAGCCTGGAATCTCTGATGACAAAGTTCAGTGACTATTGTAAGTTTCTAGTCCCCAAAATTGTAAAACAAAACCTAAGAATAGTTCCAATGTAACTGAAGTAGCAGTGACTGGCTGAAAAACAGCTTCTAGCAACTCTTGGGGTTTATGGTCCACCAGACACGTCAGGAGAGTTAAACACATAATTATTTCCTTGACAAAAAGCTGCCCACTGGTAGGGGGTATCCCTCTGTGGACAACAGGAAAAGGAAACATTGACAACTTCTCATCAACTTAGCTGAGTTGCAACAACACACTTTTTTTTTTTTTTTTTTTTTGGTTCGTTGGGTTTTTTTTGGTTTTTTTTTGTAGTGCTATACCAAATAAATATAACTACTGTCTGGATCAAAGAGAAAATTTGCTATAGCCCAGAAGTATATCAATCACATTTTCTTCAGTTTATGAGAGCTACATTCCCTCTTGCTGCACACTCACTGTCTGCAGCAGTACCGTTAAACTCTACCTTCTGCTAAGTCCACCCCTGTAAATGTCTTAACTGGATATGTAAATGCAGAAAGTATCATTCTCTTTCCAATAAAGCAAATATTTTAACAACATTTTATTTTCCAACTGTATTTCCACATTCCTCCTACCCTTTTTCTTAATAACACTTCCAAGTCAGCTTGAAAACAATACTGTCCCACAGCAGTGCCTTGGCAAACATAAGCTCAATATTGTGGTCGGAGGTTTGAATTAATAATTAGGAAATAGCTTAATTGATTCAGTAACAATTATAATATAAAGTACTTATCTTTGTGCAGTAGATTTATTAAGATATGAGTAATTGAATTTATTACATCAGTTTTTCAGAAATCTTTCTACAAAACCAAGAGGAAATACAAAAGAAATGCACTTGTCTGACCAAACCAAATTCTGAAAGTCAGAACCACTGTCCCCATTCTTATTTCTTGTTTACATTATAAAAGGATTGTATTATGAAGAGACCTTAAAAGCCCAGTTTCTTCTGGGAGAAGGTATCTTCAGCCCTAAAAATGGCTATAAACAACTGTAATACAGATAAATCCCCTTCAGCATGTTGCAGCCCTATAAAATTCAAGCCCTATATCCCCATTCATCTTTTACCTGCACCCTCAGCCTGTAACAGCAGTTGGATACATTGGATGTCATGGCTGGGTATCACTATAAATAAAATGCATGAGCCCCTGATCATCTGGTGGCTCTTTCTCCCTCTGCAGTCATGAGCTCCATCTTCCTGGCATTGTGCCTGTAAACCTGCCTGGCAAGCATGAACACCAGGCCTTAATGCCAGCTGAAACCTGTCTCCCATCGAGATTGGCTGGATGAAAAAGCCAAACATGGAGGCTGACTGAGCTCATATACACCTTCAAAATCGGTTCAAGATTATTCCTAGCTAAAGTGCATATGGACCTGACATGGGAATATGATGTTCTCCCAGCCTGAGGCCACTGTTGTAATGCCCACAGTACTGTTATTTTGACATATTGTCAATTGTCATTCATGTGGCCCACTCAGGATGAACAGATTGGTCAGAAAGCCTACAAATCAGACAGAGTAAGGCTTTAGAAGCTATACAGGTGCAAGAATTGCAGCCATCTAAGGGAAGCAATGATGCCCAGTGCCTCTCAGAGCACATGCTTTGTGTTGTGTGGGCCTGTGGGAAAATGCAGTGTGACTGGAGCTAATGCCTCCACGAGGTCTCTCCAGGCATGAGCCTGGTTGACCAAACCAAAGAAAATCACAAGGAAGGCACCACTTCCAACAAATGTTCTAAACAATCTGTGTTGAAGTGATTATGTTCATTTGCTGTATATTCTTTTGTGTATAGTTTCTTAAACAAAAAGCACATTACGTCTCTTTTGGAGCTGCCTAGTCTAATAGCACCCCTATTATTTGAGGTTCAGGGAAACTGAAGTGAAAATTAAAACAAAACTCTGTTTGAATTAGTATCAATGTGGTAAATCTTTAAGGATCAAAGTAAGAAAAAAATTCAGTGAATTCTAGACCAGCAATTTTCAAGGCACTTGCAAGAGCACAATGCACCACGCTGGGGCAGTAATGCCCTGGGTTTGCTTGAAAAGCAGGAGATGGAAAGGCTGTGCACAGCCTTGCCAAACCTGCACTCTCATCTCACTGAGCAGTGCTGGCAAAAGGCTCACAGGGACACAAACATGCAGGCTCTGCACTACCCTTATCCACGTGTGTTCATGTAAATGTACATCTGTCACATACATGTTTATGTGTACATTTGTATCTACCACGCATCCCTGTGTATTACACATACACAAATATTATACATGTATAACACATATGCACATATTATTAGACATACATACACCAACATTGTCTGATTTTTACAGTGCATTGGGCATTCCCATGCAACCTTTCCTATAAAACAGACGGTCAAGTGAAGCAATGATGGCAGTAAAAATACTCAAAGGCTGTGGAAACCATTTCATGTTTACAGTTACACACCTTGATCACACCATGAAAATGAGAGGCCATTGGCACAAGATGCAAGACAGTAAAGCTGGGCCAGATATTAGGAAAAGCATTTTCCCACTGGACATGTTCAAACACTGCCAGAGGCTGCTCACAGACACTACGTAGTCTTAATCTTTTCAGATTTAAAAAAATGAGTGGACTAAGTTTTGAGCCACATTAACAGGATTTGGATCTACTTTGTTCAGGAGGCTGGTCCAGATGATCTCTTGCACTTCCTTCAAAACTAGAATATTCCATAATTCTATAAGTCTTTGATTATTATGGATGACTTTAACACATTTACAAGCCTCAGTAATTGAATGTGTTGCCTATATTTAACCAAAGCAACTATTTGGGATCCTGGGCTGACCATGTTTACAAAGCCTCTGGCTTGTGTTCCAGAATGGATGCAAGAAAACATCTGAGATTTCACCCTTTCACTTTTCCCTTGGTGAATTTGTGAATTTTTTTATTATTTTTTATGCATGTCTTCTATGTCTATGATTAATCACTTCCCTCTCATCTAAACACAGCAGACTTACAGTATTTGTTTATTTTATTTCTCCAGCCAGGGAAAACAACCAAGTAACAATCAGCCAAGCAAAGCCCCAAAAAGACAAACCAACATAGGCAAAAATTAGGTCTTATCCCTACTTAGAAAGCCTTGCAGAGTATAAAATTTGTATGGATAAGAAAAATATTCTAATCTGATGCAGCAGTGTTAGAAAGCTGCCTTGAAAATTGTCTCAGCAATTCTTTAGAAAGATATTATATCATCAGAATGAAGGTCTGTAAAAAGTCACACCTCAGGTAGAACTTACTACAAATGTTTTAAATCCCTGAATATAGGAACTTTTAAGTCTTAAAATGTATCTGCTGTCACTTCTCTGGCCAAGATTCCAAGCACGAAAGCTACTTTGCCTATTTTCACATTGTGCTCTTTCTTAAAAAACAACTCCAAACTATTTTCTCTCATTTCCTACCTTGCACCATTTTTTCCCAATAAACCCTTGTTCATCAATGCTCAATATTAATTTTGTAACAGCTGCTAGGATGTGAGAGTTTGACAGAGCTGGTTTGGCATGGGAGAACCAAGAGAGAGAAGCAGAGAACCTGCTCTGGATTATGGTCAAATGAGTTGGATTTTTTGTATCTTAAATGTCATGGATAAACTTTATTAGGTTATAGCTAAATATGAAATGTATTTTGATTCCTTCTTCATCCCTGGATTTGTATTAAATTTATTATTTTTTTTAAAGATGATGTTTTACTATGATGTCTGTTTTCATTCATTATTTTTTAATCAATGCAAATATCTCCCAAATCCAATAGCCAGCCATTGTGGTAGCTTTGTACAGGGTTTGTGTGTACTTTTCTCACTCAGGATGGAGCCAGAATTTTTTAAGAGAAGCCCATGAGTAAATGACCTCTTTGGGCATATATAATATTTGGAAATAGTACAGAGATTTTGACCCAGCAGCCTTGGAGTTCAAACACAACTCAGGAACTAGGCAGGGCCCTGGCCTCTGACCCTTGTAGGCAGTAAATCTGTGCTGGCCCAGTGGGAGAAGGCACGAGGACTGGGACCAGTGCACCTTTCAGCTCTGCAAGTGTCCCGTGGCTGGTGCTCCTCACCCCAGTTCTGCTCTGGCTTTACAGAGGAGTCAGTGAGAATATAATCCTCAGCTCCATGTTTTTGGCTCTCCCATGCTACTCCCAGATGGCTCACATTGCAGAATAGCCTCGAGGCTGTCTTCATTTTACTCACAGAAAATAAAACATTCCAGTCACCCATCCCACTGTCTTGAGGCATCACAGAATTCCACAGTGGTGGCACAGCTTGAACATATTGCATGGTTTTAGACTGCACATATTTCCTGGGGTCATGCTGCAGTGGTGGCCACTGAAAACTGCAGTTCTGTCAGGCTGTGTTTTTGTATTTCTGATCCTTACCATCCCACGTCTGCTAATTGACTGGCTGTTGCCTCATTTATACATACGAAATATCATTTTAATGATCACTGTCCTTGTGACTTATGTTTACTTGTCTTACATCTAGTTTCTTCTCTTGGGACTGGCACATCTCCAGTCCTAGCAAGGTCATGAGGGTTGAATTAATCCAGTGTCTGGATTTTATTCTGCAGAAAATTGATGATTACGTGACATGGCCTTGTGTCTATTCATTTTCTTCCCTTGCTCTTAAGCCTTGGCAGGCAGAGGAGAGATGTGAGTAAATTGACCATAGGTTTTCTATGCCTGCTAAAAGATGAGCTGAAATTGCCAGTTACCTGGAAAAGGCAAAGCCATTTATTGCTGTATAATGTTTTAACACTTTCATTTTTATAAGTAATTTTTACTAAAGCCAGTGCTGCAATCTGCATGCTGTGGCTCAGAAGGCAACAAGCAATCAGGTGACGTTTGAGCAAACTTTGTGACTTTATCTTTCCCCAGGACTTTCGTATCTAACAGCAGATAAGAAGGTTTGGGAAATAATATGGGATAGAAGGAAGACTCAGAAGAACAGAGTAAATGCATTTCACTGTTTATGGTTGGAAATGTTCTTGTTTTTCAAAGGTTTTTGAGAGGACACATAGACAATAAGGTTGGCACAGCTGCTTTCCAAGTCCAAATGATGAGGGTTGTATGGAACAAGTATATGATAAAGGACTTGTCCTCTCACTGGAAAACAATGACCAAAGCAGTTTGCCTGGTGGAATTTTGGAAAAAAAAATCCTTTCGGGGAAATCAAGGCATGAATGTCTCATTGCTGTATTTTCTGCATGACACCAGTGCTCAGTAAGGAAACACTAAATCACTCCTCACAGCTATAAACAGCAAGACTCTTCTCCAAGAGATAGAGCTGGCTTGCGTGCATTTGGTGCTAACGCTTTGTGATAAGCAGAATAAAGGGCATTAGAAGGCTCTCACTGCTGGGGAAGAAAGGTATCTTCCTACTCTTACAGGTTCTCTTGGAGTATAGCCTTAGGTATGGTGCTGCCATCAGCTTCTGCTGTCGTTACTGCTTTCATGGCTGTTGGATTTCTAACCCTGAAGAGCCCCTGTGAAATTAGGGGTGCATTGGGAAGGGATCTGTGTGTTCTTACTGCCCAACAGGCCTCCACAGAGCAGGAAACTTTGCCTGCAGGAATCCATCCAGAACTGCCAGAGCTCCAGTTACCCCTCTATGGGCTGCTCTCAAGCAGTCTGAAGGTCTACACCAAACTGCCATGTTCTGGATCTATTTACTGGACTAAGGACCAAAAAAAGTATATTTTCATGAAAAATTAGAATTGCTTTCATTCATATTGTTACTCACTGCACTTTTACATACTGATCCTAGAATCTGACCTCAGAAAGCATCAAAATGACAAAGGACTGTCTGAAGAAACAATCTACCAGTGCTCTAGAAACACTGAGAATGTTTTTTCCCTGAAAATGGAGAGAATAGTCAGAAATGGGAGAGTGAAGGTTTATTATCACTTTTTATGTCACTAGAAAACTATTTTTTCCTCCTCTTGACTAGCACTATTTCCTATTGCTTCTGTACATTAAGGGTCAGAAACTTTATATTAGATCAAATTCCTTATTGGGAAAAGTTTACTTTTTTCCAAACCTTCTTTTTAACCTCTTCCTCATCTTCTTACATCATTTATATATTTAGGAATTTGCATTTGCAAGAAATATACAATAATATTGTGAATATGTAACATATATTTTCCTGTATGCATGTATCTATACAATGTAATTTGTCTATTTGTATCTGCATCTATATTTGTACAAGGACAATTTTATACACAATTCTATATAAATATACGTACTTGCACACATGTATATACAAATTCACCCTTTGAGTGTAATCAAATGTCTACTGATCTCAAAATATTAGGGCATGACACTGTTATTAAAAATCACTGGACTTACCTCAATGGTTTTTGATGCTAAAATAGAAGAATTTTCACTTTGTGGTTAATCCAGACCAGGAAAAGAAAGTATTTGTCCTTTGTAGTGGGAACTAAATGAACTACGAATTTAGTCTTCTGTGAGGAAAGAGTTTGGCAAAATATAGCTGTCTTCTGGATCTGAAACGGTAATGTTCTTTTAGTATAGGTTAAATCTCAGAAACAGAATCCTAACTTTCTTTTTTTTCCACTATGAATCAGAAATGAAGGGCCAAATTCCAGGGACAAAATAAATCTATGGTTAAAAATAAATCCTCTTTTGGTTTTGAGTTTTTTGTGGGTTTTTTTTTTTTGTTTGTTTGGGGTTTTTTTGTTGTTGTTGTTTTTGGGGGGTTTTTTTGTTGTTGTTGTTTTGGTTTGTTGGTTTGGGTTTTCTTTCTTTTTATTTTTTTTTCTTTTTTTTTGTGGTTAGAGGTATTATTAAAAGTGACTGGAACCCACAGGATATAAAATGATTGATATGGTCAGAAAAATTATCATTAACTATTCAAAACCAGATATGGACTCTGTATTTTGAGTACTGAATAGGTTACACTTTGAGCTCACACTAAAATAACTGCTAGATATATTGCAACTGAAAATTCAAGTGGGAGCATGTTTCTTCTCATCTGGAGTTCAAATCCTGTAATTTCTTAAAATATCTAAAATATCCAAAAAAAATAAGCTATTTGTTTGGTCTAGGATGAGGGAATCGCTGGCAGCTACACCAGCAATCCCTCTCAATATCTGGTCAGAGAAGTCATAAACCAGAAAGAGGGAGATTTATTTCCTCTGTCCAATTTGTTTTCTGTTCATGTATTTACTTTGGGCTTTATTGGTGGAGACGTGAATGCAAGAATTTAAAATACAATGTTGATTTCGAATTCCCAGACCTCCTCTAGAATCCTTACCAGTTCTTGCTTCTCTGGGTGAATATAGGCATTGTCTTTTTCTTGAAATCTGTAAGGAGAATCGCAAGTTTCTGAAGAATTCTGTGGGAGTATGACTGGAAAAATCTTTGAGATCTACTAAAAATCTGCCCCAGTGGGGTCAGACTCCCACACATTTGTTGTGTGCTGTGTTGCTTATCAGCTTTGCCTTAAACGGCGTATTCTGAAAGACAAAACTTGAAAGTATTTTAAATTATTGTCAGCATTGATGGGTCAACAAAAACAGTAAGTCTGGTCTTTTAAAAACCCACAGACTGGTAGTCCAGCCCTTATCCTGACATGGGGTCGGATTTATAAATATCTTGTCTTGGTCTGCTTTTAAGATCTCAGATGATGGTGACTCCACAGCAACCATAACCCATACACCGCCTCTACTGTCTGTAAAGGTGTCTGAAATTTTCTTGCTACATTGTCAGGCCATACTGTTCCAGCATTGATCAGAGCATATTATTCTCTTCCTCTTTGCCACAGTCTCCATGAATTTGAGGAAAACTGTCATTTCAGTCTATTCTTTCAAGCTGAACCACAATTTTTTCCTCAAAAGTTATGCTTTTTAGACACTTCTCATTTAAGATAATATCTTCTGAATTTTTTTATGTCTCATAGTAGTTGTGTCTGTCTGGTTGAGACCCTGCCAATACAAAACAGAGCAGTAATATGATTTTGTCTAACAAGCTCACCTTCAGATTGTGCTAGTCTTTCTTGTGAGCATGTCACAGGTGACATTCATTTCATTCCTGATCTACCATAACCATTGGATACAATTTTTTGGGCTGAATTCCTATATATTCAGTTGTTTCCAGAAGGATTCTGCAGACAAATGTAGATTTCTGTTCACATTGTAATTGAATTATATTCTCTTTGGAGTTTTCCCCAGACAATTCCTCTAATTTGTACATATGATTCTGTATTTAGCCTGCCTTCCAGGGGCTCTGCTGTCTCTGCCAAATCTGGGAAATGACCATCCTGAAATTAATACTCTGCTCTTTATCAGAATTGATGCCTGAGGACCTTCCTGAGTCCAAAGAAAGCTATTCCCTGGTATAACACCATTAACATCAGCTGGGGCCTGCTGTTCCTCACGTTGTCAGGCTCAGAGCTTGCTGCACATAAATCAGGTTTTGTGAGAGGCCTGATGATGCTGCTGCCCAGCTTGCCCAAGGAACTCCTCTACTCCCTTACAAGGCTGCAGCGAGCTAGCACTGCTCTGGCTGCCTGAAGGAGAATCTGCTGCTGGCCGTGCTCCTGTTCCAGCATCTGAGATGTCCAAGGCTTTGTGCAAATTTGAAGGGATGGCAGCTGTTTGCATACATTTACACAGTAGTTTTGCACAGTGCTGAACGCTGGCACTTGCTACGTGAGGGTCTCATAACTTCTGCCTGGCTTTAAAGAGAATGTACTCCTGCCTTTGTTTCTCTGTTGGAAACACTCCACAGCTCCTGGGGAGACCAAGTGAAGTCTTGGGCAGGACTGTGGAACACTTATCTCATTGAGGTGTATTTATCAACACACAGAATAACTTCCCTCACACTAAAATCAAAGTGTAGTTTTTTTAGCTGCACTGTTGCAGGAATGCATCATGAATTTTGAAATCTTTCAAGACTTCTCTTTAAAAAGCAGCTTGAATTTACATTTCCAGCAGCACAGTAGAAGTGGAGAAATTGAGAAACTTACAACATTTATGATTATATAATTTTTTTGTATAATTTTTGTTATTCATAAATAACAAAATGTTATTTATGTACTTTTTAATTTACATGAAAAGTACATACAATACCATATTACAAAAACTCTCCAAGTGATCTTTTCTCATTTGTAAAACTGATCTAGCTCCATCCCCTTCCTGAAAGAATTAGCTGATCTACAAGTCTCTTCTTTAGACAACTCAAACTCTTATGATAAACCTTTGCTCGGCTAATATCTGAGATCTCCCTGTGCCTGAAGTCACCAGATGGACTATTGGCTCTTCTGTCAGCAGCTGAGCATGCCTGTGAAATGCACACTTGACAGTAACAGCAGTGAAGCATTTCATGGAGTCTCCTGTTTAGATTGGAGTATTTTCTGCCCGGGTAAAGTGAAGAAAAACTGTCTCCACTGCACAGCTTCAGTGGTGCAGTGCAGACAGTCTTCTGTGTTTGCCTTCTGCTTTGGGTGATGAGGAAGGTGAGGATGCAGAAACAGTGTGGGAGCCAAACCAGCTGCCACTGAGCCTCCTTCCAGGCATTATTGGTGACCATGAGAAGGATTGCTGGAGATTTCCCTAGCACTGATGTCACCAGTTAACTTCATTTTGTTGTCTTTCTCAATATTCCTGCAGGTGCTGGTACAGATGATTTTCTTCAAACACATTTTGTAATCTCCTGCAGTATGGCCTAGCCTCTCCTTGAAGCTATATTTAGAGCCATTATTCCATTGTGTTCTACACTTTTTCCCTGTGCCTTCCATTCAACTTGACCTGAAAGAAGCCACCATGAGACCCTTGTCTCTAGCAGTTCTTCTCAATAACTTTGCCCTTCTGTGCAAGCCAAATTGAGGCCAGTAGCCCTATGAAGTTCTTACAGCTCTAGCTTTTAACTAATCCAGATAATTTCCTGGCAGAACAGACTATAGAAGTAGGGCCACAGAAAATAACATGTATTTTAAGGCATAAGATCACTCATGAAGAGCTAAATATAGCACAGTCTTGAGAAAAAATCTTTGCAGCAAATCTGGTGTTTTTTTCCTCTATAACCCGGCACTGAGGATTCTTAATTTGGCAGCAGACTGTGATCTATTGTCTTTTTGTCTTTCTCTGAGCATCATTCTCTGATTTCGTGGTGAAATTTTTATAATCTTTCTGAGGACTTGGTTTTTCTCATAATCCCTCATGTTTTGTTTGTTTTTGGGGGGAGGAAAAAAAAAGCAAAAATAGTTCCACAGCTCACAGTTTCCTTTACCTGGTGGCACAGATATTCTGTGATAGAGTCATGCTTTTTTATTAGTTATCTTTATCCAGGTGAAACATAGATCAGTGTCTAAGAAATATTTTAGGACTTTGATCTTTTATTGTTTTGGGAGCTGGCCATGTTATTGGTGTGGCTACCTTCTCCTTTAGTTGATTGACTTGGCTGGGTCCCTCACAAGATCTGTATGTTGTTTTTGGTGTGGGTTTTGTGTGGTGTTGTCTGCTAGTTAGATGTGAGCTCTGCATATTCTACAAGTTTTCTTCACTTATTTTATGAATGAGAACTAACTGAACTTCAACTGACTCCCTGTTTTCATAGCCTTTGGTAAATGTTCAGGTTGTAAGCTTATTTCTAAATTTTCCATAACTATTAACAGGGTATAACATGTACTAACCGTTCACAAATTATTTGTTTAAGGGGCTTGATTAGTCATTCCTCCAACAAATTGTGATATTGATCTTTGAGTCCTAAGGTTAGTTTAATTTTCTTGTAAACAAACCAGAGAGTGAAAATGTTTGTGGCTGATGCTAGGTAAATCTACAGAGGAGAGAAGTGTAATTTTGGAGTATTATTTAGAGAAGAGGAAATCTGACATAACTGTCTATGTGTCTGCACTTTTATACTTTGTCTGACTTCAAAGAAACTAGAAAAAAAGCTAGTGGGATATGTGCAGTGAAAGGAAGCATAATTCTGCTCTAGGAATGTCAATTGTGGTATCAAGTACATCCTAGAAATCATGTACCTACTAACTGGAAAGCAATTGGTGGAAAAGGACCTGGGGTTGCTGATTGACAGTGACTGAACATGATCCAGGGTGTGCCCAGGTGGCCGAGAAGGCCGATGGCATCCTGGCCTGGATCAGCCATGGTGTGGCCAGCAGGACCAGGGCAGTGACCGTCCCCCTGCACTGGGCACTGCTGAGGTCACACCTCAGATCCTGTGTTCAGTTCTGGGCCCCTCCCTGCAAGAAAGACATGGAGGGGCTGGAGCGTGTCCAGAGAAGGGCAGCGGAGCTGGGGAAGGGTCTGGAGCACAAGTGCTGGGAGGAGCAGCTGAGGGAGCTGGGGGTGTTTATCCTGGAGAAAAGCAGGCTCAGGGGGGAACTGATCACTCTGTATAACCACCTGATAGGAGGGTGTAGCCAGGTGGGGGTTGGTGTCTTCTCCCAGGTAACAAATGACAGAACAAGAGGAAAAGGCCTCAAGTTGTGCCAGAGAACCTTTAGAGAGGTAATTAGGAAAAAAATTTGTGGAAAGGTTTGTGAAGCATTGGAACAAATTGCCCAAGGAAGTGGCTTAGTCACCATCCCTGGAAGTTTTTAAAAGATGTATAGTCAAGTTTCTGAGGCACAAGATTTAGCAGTGGAGTTGGCAGTTCTGAGTTAATGTTTGGATATCATGATTTTAAAAGCATTTTTCAACCTAAATGATTTTTATGAATGTATCATTCTGTGGAAGTGAATCAGCTTGGCCATATGAAGGAGAAATACTGGTTAAGTCCTACCACCACTCTATCTGCTTAAGGTCCCTGAGTCCAAGTTTAGCAGTGTCTCCTAGTATACAATACATTTCTCTAAGGCAGAAGGATAACAAGACATTAGGAATCCATTCTTTTCCTGCAGCCTCAACCCCTCCAGCTGTTGTTCCTTCTTGGCCAGTTGGATACTAGATTGTACACAGTTCTACACATAATCTACTTCAGATTTCTTAGCACCAACAGATTCTCTCCAGTACAGCAGTTTCTAGAGATATTTTAACCATGAAGAGAAAGCTCAAAAGAAAATGTCTCTCTCTAGTTCTCTTTTCTTGGGTGTGTGACATGGTAAGAATGGTATGTTCAGAAGTGTTTTTTAAGGCAAAGATTGCTTTGGAAACCATCCTTTCATAGAGTGGATATGAAATGGTTTGACTTGGATAGCATAGTATGAATACTGAAAACCTGTAAATATGTCACCAAAGACCTTGTGAATAACTTGCAGATAATTCACAGTATCAATGATATTGGTGAAAAGGAATGGTTATTTTTTAAAAACTAGGTGTCTAAAATCATCATCTTTCATGAGTAGGACAAAGTATTTTTGGCTTAAGGCTATGGAGCACATAGAAACATGTGGCTTTTACAGAGGCATCAATACTATTCTCAGATTTCTGTCACATGTTTTAATGAAGAAAGACCCATCTGGAGACCATGGTTCCACCAGTTCACACCAACAAATACTGAGAAAGATATTCACAAGTCCAATCAAAACAGTATTCTCCTTTCAATGATTTCTACTGGCACAGTTAATGAGGTAAACGCTCAGGAATAAGGTCATGTTAAAAAATAATGTGACACTAAGAAGACCTTCCCCCTGTAGACAAGGGACATCTGTTATCTCTTTTTATGCAATAAAGGCCACAGTCCAGTTAGGAGCCTCAGATGATCTGAGGAAGGACTGGTTAGTCCCCAAACACCTGAGGTATCTGAGCATCCCACACATCTAAGATTCTACAAGGCTACTGTGCTAGAAGCAGTGATACAATCCTACAGTCCATGAGCTGCTATGGAATTTCAGAGATAGTCAACCAGAAATTGCACGAAGTAGAACTGCTACACAATCACTGGGGAGAACAAAGGCCTTCTTGCAGCTGGGGTAGATCTCTGTGTGATATGTAGGAAACCTGGTTTTGATCCCTGTTCTAACTGAGTGCTTTCTACCCAGGTTTCCCCCTCCTATGCTGTAAGTATAGAATAACTTTTCTGGTATTTGAGATAAATGCAGTCCAATGACTTCTCTTATATTCATCACATCAAACATCTGGTACTCACCAGAGTAGGAACCTGCAGGAGCATTTAAATTGTACCTTCTCCATCTGAAATCAAGTCTTTAACAGCTTCAGGGGTTTTTCAGGATCAGTTGCACAAGTGCCTCACTCTCCGCAGGGCTGACTGACCTGGAGATGAGAATGCCCCAGGCTTAGCCTCCTTCTAAATGTTGTTCATCTCAGTGTTGCAAGCCTAAAGGACCTTTAAGGTTTACCCCTTATTTGTCTTCATTCTTTCCTCACAGACATGATGGACTTTGTATTTCAAAGCCCCAGGGTGTTCTGAGGAACAATGGATTCTTCTATGCTTGTGAAGAGCTCAGATATTGTAATAACAGACAGAACAGGGCACAGACCAGCAGATATTGCATAACCATTTACTCCAATGGCACAGGGCACTTATGGGTATCTTAAAAAGCACTTTAGTTCCTCTGAGGACAAAAGAGGCTGAAACCATACCTATTGAAAATTCTAGCACATCTCCCTAACTAGTCCAGAGCATCCAGTTTCATATCTGATCAGTTTAGCTTGACATGCCTTCTGGAAACCAGAGAAAAATATATACTGATCAACTACAATAGAAGTACTGATCAGCTACTTAAGAAGTTCTTAGAGGGAAGTTAGACTGACAAAAACAGCAGCAGGGTGCTTGAAATCTCAGCAGTGGACTGTGAGGCATTACACCTGTCATGACTGCAAACTTCGGTTAGGAATTTGCAATGCTTAAAATAATGCTAAGAAAAGAAAATGGAGGTTTTTCTGATTTGAATGAATAAAAAACTGTCAAAAGTGTGGTTTTGGCATGGATCAGTCTCAGAAAAAAATATAACTGTTTCTGAGTCTCTGAATAGAGGTACAGGATTCAAAAATTTAAGCTGCAGGCTATGATTATCTTTAGATATAGGTAATTGTGATATAACTTGTGCCATACAGAGCTGAATCTACAAAACAGTGATCCAAGAGAGTGACTTCATTCTTGACATTAGAGCAATAGACAGCCAAGCAACAACAATTAACCAACTTTATGTTACTTGTTTTGATATCAGTGGCTGAGACTGAAAGCATTCTAAAAAAATCCCTAGAAATTGGAAATGCTCTGTTTTCATTCCTCATGTCTTTACAGGGTCTTGATGAAATGCAGAAAAGTAATCTGCTCCACAGCCAGACTGGTTTGGGTCCAGGCATGACACTATATTCCCTCCCAACCACAAATATTTTCTCACAGACAAGAGTGAGGAAACTTGCTGACTAGAATAGATACTTCCTGTTTTCACATCTCCATGTGTGTGGGTGAAGGGTCCAAACTGTAAGTCTTAAGTCTATGGTAGGAGTTAAGACTCCAGCAGGTTAACCTGGCCCTTCTTCCACAAGAGTTTTTTTATTTACTTCCCACTACCCAGGAAAACCACACAAAGTAGCAGCTGGGGCTTGTGGGTCCCAGTGGGTGTCTTGATCACTGAGAAGCCAAAGAACAAAACTTAGTCACCTAAAACAGAGTTTCATCTAAACCTGAAGTTAAACCTAACTGTTAAAGTACTTAAAGATCTAGAGTCCGATGAAAAATCAAATTTAGGAATGTGAAAAAGCATAAGTAGTTTTATAATTTCCATGCAGAAGAAAAGCAGGAAAAAAGCAAAAAAGAGCACAGAGGAGTAAATTACATGTACCTCGATGTGATAAACTGCGATAAATCATGTCTTCTTGACTTTCATTGAACAATATCTGTCTCTGTCACTGCAAAAGTATGAGACTAAGTATAAATAAGGATAATTTAGGTACCTCACAGCTTTGATTGCAGCATTTTTAGGATTTCATAAACCTCCTGTAGCTCAAGAAGACAAATATAATTAAGGGTAAATGTTTGCTGTCCAAATGCATAACTGACCACAGAAAATTAATGGAAAATGAAAATCTAGCTAGTAGGAAAGTCATTCATTGTTTCTTAGCTTACTTTATTTTAATAATATAAATTATTGCTGGGCAGTCATCTCTGAACTTATTGCCAAGTGATCAAAAAAAGTGCCCAATGGATACTTCAGAAAGCTTATTCTATGGCTGACAGTGATGGACAGAGGCACAGTCAGGCAGAAAATTCAGAATGAGATCAACATGTGCATTTTAAAGGCAGTGACGTTTGATTTTCACATTTTCTCCTTTATGTCTCATTAAGATTTCAAGCATTTTTCCTAACCTTCAAATAATGCTTACTCTGGAGGAGAAACAAGGAGAATATGTCTAACAAACTGAAATTCACTGGGAAGTTTGTTATCACACCATCCAGGCTTTGTCCCTACATGCAACTGCCCATGCCCTTACCCGCTGAAATTTCAAGAGCCACCCTTGTGACCACAGCTGCAAGTGTGTGCAGGCCAGTACCAGTTTGAGCAATGCTTGATAAAGTATAGCCTGCTGGCCTCCAGAAACTGCTGGAATTGCTTTGCTTATTAACTGCTTCTCACAACATATCTTCTGGGAATCGTACCTCAGTGGCATAATCCTAATAAATTTTTTATTTTATTGCCTAATAAAAGGGAATTTAAAGACCATGTGGATCTGTAATTGAAGATGTTAGGCTTAAAGAGAGAACAATTTTATAGGAGCACAAGGGACATGGTGTTTGTTATGAGAGCAGAGCCTACCCACATCATAATTTCTGCACAGCAAATGTGGAACAGATACAGAGGAATGGCTGGAGACAGACCCCAGCTAGCCCTGGATCAGTGCTGAAGTAGAAGTAAAAGCAAGAGAAAGCAGACTTTTCTAAGTTTTGCCCCATGTGAAGCCAGCTTCCCTCCAGCCCCCAGTCACCAGGGTCACCCTGACTCTCTGACCCCTGTGCTGCAGCCTGAGCTCAGATGTTTTGGGGCAGCACAGGCACCTCACAGACCAACAATGGCCCCAAATGGATCTTTTCAGCCTCAGCTCTGGCAAACTGAGCTGAGCAGCAGCTTAAAGCTGGGTCCTTTCCCACCCCTCACGTGTACACCTTCACTCTCTGACTCCAGGGGAGAGAGAAGGGTGGGCAGGGACTTTGTTCTGACCTTGGCCTGTTCAAGACAAATGCTTAAAAAGGATAAATTTCATCATGGGCTGAAAGTATGTGGACTGCAGGGTTTGTGTGATATATTATTTTTTGAAATGCATCAAAGTCATCCCATCCTGTTTCCCTTAATTTGTAGGCTTTCACATTTAAAAGTTCTGCAAACCAGTTGAAGCTGATTGTCTATGAAGTTTAGTTGATTGATAAAGTATACCTCAGGTAATCTTCTGTCACTGAATATATAATTAAAGTGTACTGCACATGTCTGTAACTACTCTGAGGAGGTGACTTAGGGTTGTTTCCTTTTCAAAAAATGGTTTCATTTATATTTTTTAAAAAATAACATCACGTTGTGTCATCCTATGTTTAATTAAACAAATATGGACACATGAACATCAGGGAGAGGGTAGATTTATGCCCATGATCATGTATATGCAATACATTTCTTATCAAATTATGTTTTGTTAGTTTGTATTTCTCCAAAATTTCCGGATCCCAATCTGTTCTGGAGGAATCCTGACTGATTTACCCTCATGGGCTAAAAGAGCACAAATTAATGTTTCATGGTGACTTAAATAAAATAAATTTGCAACTAGATCCCACTTTGAGTTTTTATTATTTCTGCCATCAGTGAAAAGAAAATATTGGAAGGGATAAGAATGTCACAATCTCCTCTTCATCAAAATCTTCTAGCCTGCTGATTTTATCCAAAATCAAGATGATAATATGCCACAAAGACAGACTACTCTGGAAAAGATATAGATCAGATGACTGGTTATAAAATGAGCAAGAACTAACTGAAGTGGAGATTTCATGGACTGGGCATCACAGTTTGATTGCAAGATTAGGAGGGGCTAAAGATTAAATCCTTGAAGGAGTTATTTTAGGATCTTTTTTATCAAAAGCCTGAATTATTTTTTAATATACAGGAAGAAAAAAATATGAAGGACAAGAAGACATACTCTGAGAAGAAGAAGAAAATTTACCAGAAGAAAAATACAAACTTGGGCATGAAAAGGTCAGGCACACAGAGATTTGCTGAAAATTGGGAATATGTTGAGTAAAATAGGAGAGAATTTAGAATATTACTCATATTCATTTTACTGAATCATTAGTGTGCTTTGATGACCTAGAAATCAAAGAGTATATATGAACATATGAAAAATTGGATTTTTTACTATCTGTTAAACTGTGTGTGCCAGTCTAAAACTCATAGCTGAGGAAAATTGAAACTTTATTGACTGGAAAGAAACACGAAGCTGATTTAGACAATGGAAAGTCTTTCACAAATCAGGAATTAGAAGGGATTAATTTATTAATACAATTATATAAGGACTGAGGGAACCCATTATTGTGTTTTATAAATATAATTTGGAAACAAGCAAAGCTAAATGGCAATATTGACACAAGAATGCATAGGTATGACTTCACACACACAAAAACAGTTTCAAATTAAAAGAAGGTTTCTGATCATAAGACCAGTGGAATTGCCAGCAATTTGGTGTAGTGGAGACAACAAAATATACACACCTAATCATCTGAATGCTATTTTAATAGGTATTGTCTGCTATCACCTTCACTAAGTGAAAGTACCTTTTCATCTAGAGTGGCATACAGCTCCTTCTTCCCAGGACCACAGCAAGATTAATTACTGAGTGTTTCCTCTTGGGTTTTGGCATTATTCATTACTGCCTTTTTCTGGCAAACATTGGCTTTATCATTTCTTCTGTGCCTCACACATTTAAAGAATGCTCTTAAGTTGCTCTCAGCCCCGCCAGCACATTCTTCTACCTGATGTCTTTTTCCCCTTCATAATTTCTAATTTAGAACAATCATTACAGTTTTATTGTGTCATTATGTTTTATGGAATGGGTTCCCCTTTTCCTTTGCAATTGGCTGAAAGAAGGATCCCCAAACCTGTTTTGTGAATAAGTTTACTTCCTAAAAAAATAGACCAGCAAAACTGTAAAAGTGGGGTCAGGAGGAGGAACAAGCATCCACAGACTGGAGCTTGTGTTACTAACATCACTTTGCATGTGGTGTGTTGTAAAACTATTTGTGGATATTGGTTGCTTTCACCATGGTTTTTCTCTCCTTCTGTGCCATGGAGATGAATAAAGACAGCAAATTGTCTTCCCTTTGCCTGCCCCTTCACAGCAAATCGTGATGCCCGCCTGAGCACTCAGGAAATTACCACAACTCCTCTCAAGTCAGAATAACTTTTTCCAAACTGTGCTGGTGTCAAAGTCACTACTTCTGTTTCAGGCCAGATGGAGTCCTTGAGCAACTGCTTGTGTGTATTTACTGACTGTGAGGTCAATACTGCTTAGTACAAGTATTACCTCTCTCTACAAGCCTGGTCTGTCTTAAAACTGTCCAAGGGAGCCTTAGGAATGAGAAGGCAGCTAAAGGGAGCGGAAATGCTCTTTTGTGTGACTATGCAAAAAAACCAGACAGGAATTAGTACTTAAATTATCACTGGCTAAAACAGTTGGCCAGTTGTCCCACCTGCCCCCACCTACCAAGGTTCTAATGGCATATAGAAGGTCCCTGCTATTATTCCTTGCCATTTAGAGCAATGTGTCCACCTTCCTCCCTTCAAATGAGAGCAACCCAAGCTACAAAAACAGTTTTGAGCCCAAATATGGTGCATAGGTGAGACACACAACCTCACAATGAGTTGTGATAAATGCCTTTTTCTGAAGAACCAGAAGAATAGCACCACTTTCACACAAATAATGCAAGATGTCATCAGTGTTGGATTCACTTGTGCCTTCTTACTCAACTGTGCTATGCTCCATGCCTGTAGGAGCCTTTGCAAAACAAGTTTGCTCAGTCTCATACATAAAGTACCAACTCCAACATCTCCTGGAGGTTATCACTTAAAAAAGACTCAACTTGTTCACCCTGACATCACTAGAGTTTAGAGTCAACTTATGAAATTATTCTTCTAACCCAAGAAACCTGAAATGGTGAACATGAAATAGAAAAGGCCTTAAGAATTCCTGTCCAAGGAATCAAGCAGAACAAGATGCTGTGTCCAGGTCCTATAAAATGACTTGCCCTCAGAAAAACAAATAATCCAGTGTTGCTTACATGACTGATTTTCCAGCAAGACTTCATTATTGTGTCTGCCTAGTGAGGCATGTGACATCAATACGATGAGTCAAATGTGAGGGACACTGCAAAAATGTAACCCCTTCAATTGAATAACCCATGAAACTTGCCATTTGTTTATCTATATTTTCTGGCACATGCTGTAGCTATTCCTTAAAGCCAATGACCTATTTGAAGTTTTAAATTGTACATCCAGGTAATTTGTCGTAATCCCAAATGACTGAAGTGCAGTACATTTCACAAGGAAAATATGGAACACAGTGACCTGTAAAGCTTTGTGTTGGTAGCCAGTAGATCCTCGTGTCAAAACATTAGACAGAGTGGGTGTTGTTTTTATATCTGTACTGACAGTATTTTATTACCTCTTGCAATTCCTTTCCCAAGCAATAACAGAGTCAACGACAAGTCTCAGCAATTTTGAAGCGGCACCCATTTGTTTCTGTTACAACAGTTTTTATTAATCCTCTTTTCCATTTTTTTCCTGCTAAAAGTTGTGTTCAAGTCACATGCATGTGTTTGTTCTGGGGTTGGGGCAAGCACTGGCCAACTGTCTATGCATAACTGAGCAATCCTTCAAGGGCACTGCCCTCCCTTGCCACCCCCAAGCATGCCCTGGGGAGGAAAGCAGCAATGTTGTTCATTGTACCCACTGGTTAAGCCATGACACTTCAGGGACCAAATGGAAATCAGCTGTCACCCCCTTTCCCTTATGATCAGGTCCAACAGCAAGAATATAATCACTAATCTGGATCTGGTTGCTAATTTTTTGGTAGAGCATGTGGGGAGAGTTTTCTCATCCTCTTGGTTTCTGGTACAGCTGTGTTGTGTACATCATGCTTTAACCCTGAAGGATTAGTCTCCTGCTTTGCAAGGGATGTTCAGGAAGTAAAGTTGGCAAAGAGCAAATGTCAAATGAATTTGTCTTACCTACTTACCAAAGCAAGGTCAGAGAAGGACGAGAAAGTGATTAATTTACATGGTCTCTGAAAAGAGAGCTGTCACTGTAATTCATTGGTTTAATGAGTTATTTTTAATTATACAGCTATTACCACTTATACTATGAAAGTAGAGGTGGTTGTAAATGCAAAGTCAGGGCACTCAACGTGTCAAGTACCTTGATGTACTACAAGCAGAGTGCAGTGCTTGCGTTTTGACAAGAGTCTGTCAGTTTGCATAGAGAGCTAAGACCCATTCCTGGTCTCCTTTCCTATTGCCTTTCCAAGCACATGATCTATGAAAAGTACGTCATTTTGAAAACTATCTTTTCATCTGGCTGCTGATACACTTTAAATGGATATTACTTACATACTGCTATTACAGCTTTTTTTTTTCCCTGTAAAACCTTAATGTCAGCCTTGACTCATCAGCTCCTGGCTACTGACATGTACTTGTGTCTTCACTACCTTTCATGTAGCTATCAGATTTGCTAGGCTAATGACCTTTAGGGGATCTAAATCTAATTTCTAAATGACTGCTCATTAGATGCTACTGCACGGGTAGTTAACTGTATCAGCAACACAGGATTCATGGGGACTTCTCTTCTGGGAGGAATACCAAACTTCCAAGTTTATATTAAATTTTTAAAGCTTTTGAGCATTTTAAAGCTTTGTAAAAAATGTAAAAAACAAATTTATAAAGATTTGGAAGGAGAAACTTAGTTTTCTGATTTTTTTTTCTATTTCTAGATTAGTTTCAGAATAGATAAAGAACATAATTTCATTTTTTATTAAAAATAAACCAACCTCCAACAAAGGGCAAAATATTCATTCGTCATTTACCTTTTTAATACTTTCCATTGTCTCTTGCAGATGCTTGAAAAATTTTTGAGATCACCCAAAACTGAGTTTAAGCACAACCATCCTGCTTGTGTTTACACAGTGAAGATCTCTGAAATAATTGTCCTTAGTTGCTGCTTGTATTTATTTTGATGTCTCAGCAATTGGAAAATCAGTGAGTCACTTCTCCACAAATAAAGCAACTTCTTATACACCACCATAATCTGAGACAATACAGGTCTCTTATCTCTGACTGGGGAAATTGGGAAGTTAAGGAGGGATATCACAGCTACACTTAGGATGACCGTGCTTTAATATAATTTAGATTTGTAGACTGCTGTACCTAAGAAGTGAATAAACTTTTTTCTTGACTTCCACTGCTCTTAACACCCAGGCTTCTGTACTTTATAACCACTTAGGCTATTCTCTTTCCCCATGGTGATCCCTCAGCACTGCCTGGCTTCTGAACTCATCAGAATCCAGGACTTTGGGCACATCCCAAGAGAGATCAGCTTTAGAGATTCATAAAGGAGTTCACTATATGAAAAAGCACAAGATTTACCATCCTGAAAATTCATTGTACCTATGTACAAATGCATGCACAGCAACAGCAACACATATTGATACATCCAAATGTTAAAAGGATAAACCACACAAGAAATAGATAAACATGAAATACACATGAAATAGATAATCATATTATTCCACTAGATATCTGCTTAGCAGCTGTCAGAATGGTTGATAGCCTGGGGATGACTGGACAAGACACCTGATAACACTGTAATGTCATTGTCTAAACAGTTACTATGCAAAAAGATTGCATTTCAGTCTGAGAGGTCAGATAAAATGTCTGTAAAAAACCCTCATATATCTCCAAGCTTTAAAAGGATTGGTTTTGGAGGGCAGAAATTTTGGGGGAAAGCTGTATGTAGTGTTAGTGAAACCATCACTAGATGATGTTGCAGTCAGATTAGAAGGTCCCACAGCAGGGCTTCATGCTAAAGTCTAACTCTTCTCAAAACATACAGCTGACAGCTGCCACATGTAATGTATGTATGTCTTGCTATAATTTTCTAATTTAGTCAGTAGTCTGGAAGAGGAAGAAAGTTTCTAAAGTACAGTTTTTATTTTTTAAGCTTGGTGTATTAGCGAGAGAAATAAGATAAACCACCTTGTTCTATCTCCTCAGTCGAAGCAATACATACTACACATTAGAAAAAAATCTATTTACAGCTAATTACTTAAGAAATTCAAAGAACAAACCACGTTTAAATTGTATTTCTCCAGTCTTGCTTTATTGTGAATGCAGTAAATAAATAACACAAATGATAACAGGACTATGTTTGAAAATACCCCTTACAGTGTCAGACCAAACTGAGAACTTAGAAACTCCATTCTCTAGTTGTACAGATAAGGTGTATAGACTATCTCTAACCCATAATTTGTTTTCACTAAATTAAGTTTGAAAATAAATCTGTATTTTATTTTTTTTACTTTCCAGTAAGTACGGGAAAGATTTTCAAACTGAGGAAGATCATATAAACAATGTCCACATGCTTCAGGGACTTCAGAGGAAGGCCATAAACCAGGGTAGGGACTGAAGAATGTAATATTATTTGACTTCTTGAAAAGAAGGTTGAGAAATAATTTGGGTCCTAGTCTATTAATATTTTCCCATGGATTATGTAGGATTTTTCAACATAACTAATAGAGCATAACCAAAAGCTGGGTTTGGATGACAAAGATAGAAAATTCAGTCTAGAAATGCAGAATGAGTCCAGGCTGATGAATTAACCACCACTTAACCTTTAAAATAAGATTAGATTTTCCTAGAAGACTCTTCTGGAGGAAATTCTGTGTCTAATATGTATCCACACAAGTGTGTGCACAGGCTACCTGAGGTATCACGATACTTATTAAACTCTGTAAAAAACATGTTTTTAAGCTTTGGTCATAGATGTGACACTTAAATTAGTTCTTAGGTTTGGGGGTTGGGAAAATTCCTTCCTCAGACCTGAGATATCAAGGTACTTTCGTTTTCCTCTGTTCTTCATCTGTCATGAGCAAGGCAGAATTTATTTGGTGCCCCCAGATCACCCTGTGCCAGTAGTGCACAGCTCTTCATCCTAGTGACTGCAATTTTACCCTGTGGAAGCCTTTGCAAAAGAATATTTGTACAAAACATAATGACCTACAATGGTACAGGTCAGAGGAGAAGGGGCAGTACTACCTCATGGATGTAAACCATGTGTAGTGAAACATCTCTGTGTATAGTACTGAACAAGTAGCATGTAGATTTGAGTAAAAATGTTAAGAAATGGCTTTTTGGCATATTTTTAAGGGGCAGTATGACATTTGTAGTTAATGAAAGACAGAAAAAAAATTAATTTGATGTACATTAAGAGAAAATACAAAAATAGATGAGGGTGTACTGTACATGTACAACTCCACCATGTTGCTATTTTCATTGAATGGGCTGCCTTGAAAAAGAACAGGAAGATTTATGAAACCAACAATACCCATGCATAAGATACATCTCAAAATAAGTAGCTATACATAATCAATCACCACTTCTTATCCTCAAAGTAAAGTATTTGTCATTGTGCCCTAGTGCTTGTAAAGCATGTTCAGGCATCATCGACTCCTAACACATTATTATTTCCCCAAACAGCTATGCTATCCTGGCTTATTAATAGTCAAGAGTCCTTGACTATTAAGTCCTGTCAGTACAAAGGGATGAACTAGAAATAATAGCGCAGATGAGAAGGTTTTTTAAATATTTTTTTTTATTCTAAAGGATGAGATTTGTTCAAAGCACTTACGTTTAAAACAGGCAAAGCCTTTGTGTATGGCTGAAAAAAAGCATTCAGGCATTTCACTTGTAGAGTTTCATATTAACATAGGGAAAAAATCCTTGTCTAGAATCATCTAACCATTGAATCTGCTGGGCCCATCTGGCAGAAATAGCACATTATGTAGCAAACACTGAAGGTCTGAGAAGCAATGTAGCACCATCAGGAACTGAGGATGGTGCTGTGGCTGAAAACACTGTCCAAAATGAGGCTGACAGAACCCCCTCGGGGTGATCATGTGTTTGACATAATCCCTACTGAAAATAAAAGAAAGTTTAAGACTGTCATGATCCTGTTCAGACTCAGCAATACCTAGGAATGATACCTAACTAATGGATTAACTTTCTGCCCATTAACATTCTGCCCTGAGAGAATAGGTTATCTACCCAGACATAATGTGCCTACTGTAGTAACACCCAATGGGCAAGCTTTTTTGGCAAACTGATTTTTGTCCACATTACACTGACTGTTTGACTCTATCTCCACTTTTTGAGGGAGCTTAGCCACCTAATTCATCTGCAGCCACCTACCTGCATACACCCACACCATGGTATTTTGAGGGTGGAATGAACCCCAGCCAAGCGGTTTGGCTAAAGTAGAACCAGAGTCTTCTTATAACATGAAAAGGCACCAAATAAATAGGATATTTATTGGATAAATAAACAGTATAGAAGTTGTCTAAAGCCACCAGGTTTCTGAAGGGTAAAAGAGGATGCACAGGATGTGACTCAGGCAAGAACAAGGAAAATTAACAAGCTGGTGAATGTATTAAACTGTCAGGCTCCAATAATTCAAAGGAAAAACAAGCAGTTACCACTATCAGGCAGCTGTTTGGAATTGATTGAACTGGGAGTAGACTATTCATCTGGAGGAAGAGAAACAAAATTTTACCTTCAGCAGTACTAGCAGTTTGAGTTGGGTCCTGCGCAGAGCTATAGTGTCAGGGTGGTTTGTGAGCTGACCAGCTCCTCTAATGACAAGTTTGACAAATAAACCTCCTGCTGATTTTAATACCACAGTAAGAATAATGTAGGGACATTTTAATTAAGAAACCACTTAGCTTTCCACAGTCTCAGCCTTTCAGAACTCCATAATTTCTATTTTCTTTCACCACCTAGATACCAGGGTGAGGATTACACCACCTCATGATGTGATGATGATGTGATGAGGGTTATCCTCATCACAGTAATTTAGAAATCTGATTAGCACAGGGACAACAACTGCTCCCTTTAGTTTTTCTCCCTCTGCTATACTAGCCCAGATTATTCAGAACAGCGTCCAGTAGAGTTTAGCTGGACAACATGGCTCTGTGTTTATAGGAATTTGTCTTTTGACCATTGGTTCCACCCTGTGTTTGACTCCTGATACAGCATGATAAATTACCAGCTTTGCTCACATGTTCAATCGCTTGCCAATCTCCCCCTCTTCTGTTCAGCTCCCACACTGAGAAAAGCTGTTAGTGATAATTCATGATATGTTTTCCTGGTGATTGTTCAATCTAACTACAAACACATGGCACTTTGCCCAGCATTTAAAATATTTTGCAGCAGAGCCACAGTCCACTGAGGGATCTTTGCCCTGCTTCTCAGACAAAGCAGCTAAAAATACACAAAATCAATGGCCTGAACATGGGATCAGAAGGACAGCTTTGGCTTGTGAGTTGCAGAAAGGATGTCCCTACATTCCATGCAGCATCTCCCCAGCTGATGTGGTGAACTTCACTGGACAGAGGTTGCAGGCAGGCCCAGTAGCTGCCTGGCTGCTTCTCCAGAAACATCAATATCCCACCTGTGGGCAAGCTGAGCTGCCTGCACCACTTCTGTCCGTGCAGTAGCTCTCAGTCCATGAAGGTGGGCTACTGTCCTGCCTGTCCTGCATGAGAGGCATGGCTTCTGCAACCTGCTGAGCACCTGAGTGCTCCTCACTTTTCCTTTTCTCCAGCTGCTGTCTACAAGTGCAGGTGTTCTCTCACTAACACAAAGCAACATGGTTTTTTTATAAGGTGGTTCATCCACTTGGAGTTGAAATATGACAAAAGGTTTTCCTGGTTTTCTTCTTCAATTTTATGAAGAATTTTTCAAGTTTTTGGAGGACTTCTGTTAAAAACACTTCACAGGATGCTTTTGTGCTGAAAATCTAACAAATAATGACTATATGTCAAGCTGAAACAATCAAATCCTCTGTTATGTAATGTTGGTTTCACATGGCTGCAATTAAACTGCAATCTTAGTTCACTTGTACTAATTTAACATTGATCCTAATCTGCCTGCCTTGTCATTTTTATAACTGTTGATTTTAGGAAGAGTTGGAGAGAATAGTTTGTCCAACTGGTCTAATGAATTAATAATACTAATAAGATTGAATATAAATGATACAATAAAAAATTTTAATTTTATCAAGGCTGTAAGCAATCAGCCTTACAAACTTACATTTATCACAGTCAGAAGAATGGGGCTTTTTGCAGAGCTACGACGATGTGAACAGAGTGAGGTTACTTTAATGTAGTTTAATGAACTCTTATTTATAATTCACTCATTTATTTCCTTCTGTTTAAAAACTTCTTAGATGCCATGCAGATTTTCTTTATTTTGTGTCTAAAATAATGAGCAGGTTTTGAAGCCATGTACACATCTTATTCTGGGCATTTTTTACTATTAGCTACACATTGTCCTTTTAGTAATGTGTCTGTGTCCAGCCATCAGCACCAGATTCGGGAGTCTCAGTGGCTTGAGAGGTAATGCTCTTCTGGATTACAACTTAGCAAGGCTGCAAATAATTTTTATCTGAAGAAAAATCTTAAAACTAAATCAGGATAGTGTGACACCAAGTACTTTTGTGATTTGAAAGACAAAAAAAAAGGTCAATAAAAGCTGCTGAAAATTTTCTGGTACTATGATTATGAAACAAGACCCTGTAAGGAGATACTGGGTATGGTGGAGATATACAAGTCACTTTGAAGAACAGTAGATTATTCTACACGTTTTTTCAGAGTGGTGATCAAAACTATTTTGTGTAGGCTCAACCCATACTCTTATTTCCATTCAGATCGATGGATGTCACCTCTGAAAAGTGACTTAATAACAAAAAAAATCTGTTGTTCAGCAACGCTCTTAAACTCACACTTATTTCTCATGTAAGTCACCATAACTTAAATGCTTAGCTGAATGGGAGCTTACACACCTTATTCTCCAATTCTTATTCTTTAAGAGCAACACTTATGGGGTCAGACCAACTGAAATTTTGTCAGCTCACCCTTAGCTGAGTACAATTCAGGAACAGATGTATGGGCTTGGTAAGATGTGAATTCTTGCTTGTGAGCTTCACAGATTCTGGGAAGCTGGCTGGGGTGATAGCTGAGATGGATAGAGTCTTGGGCTTCTCAGAACACTTACAGCATTTCCTGGCAACTAAAGATTCACAGGGTTTTGCCAGGTGGACATTTGCAAAGCCCAGGGCTCACAGATGGATTTAGAACTGCTGCCTGCACTGCTGTTGAAGAACTGTCATGCACAGACCAATTTTGCTTTCCACTAGAACGTTATATGCTTTCCACACAAAAGTGCTACACTACAGGAGCTACACTAAATTCTCAGGAAAGGCCTTTGAAATGGAAACTGTTATTTTTTATTCTACTTATCATTCTAAACGAATAGAAGAGGGAAAGGAAGAGGAAGCCGATATCCTGAGAAGAATTTCCTTTTCTAAATGGAAGAGGAAACCAATGGCTGAGAAGAATATCCTTGTTTCATTAATCACTTTCCAGAAATAAAATGTAGATTCACTATGTAGTGCATAGTATATGTGAGTATGCAATCTTGGGCATTAAAATCCCTTACATAAACAATAGACTGCTGTAAGCATTGATTAGTGAGAGACCATCTATTTCTCTTGTAACTTCACTACAAATATAAAAAAATCTAGCATAAGGACTTCCACAGATGAGCTGTGGTTTTCAGATGTGCATAAAAGTTAAAGTAAGACCAGTTCTTATGCAAATATATCAAAGATGATGATACAAACGTCCAAGTCAAGGGAAATTGTGTTTAGTAGTATGATAGTCAACACATCTCTCTCTGATCTCTTTTCCCACTTAAATAGTTTATTCCTGGCAATGTCATCATCATTCCTATCCCTGTGTCTTCTATTTCTTAATCATTACTTGGTCCTGTGTAGTTAGATTATTCTGTCACCTGCATACTGCCTTTGCTACCACCCCTTACTACCCTCTCCTTTGTATTCCATCTCATCAGCTGACACTCAGTCAAATTTCCAAGTATGATTTCTTTTTGAAGTCCAGCCTACTCTGGCAGCCTTTTATGGTCCTACTCCATCCATAGGCCCCACACATGAGCTCTAGGCTCTGGGTTTCTCCTAACTCCAACCCTAAATATAACCCTAAATAAACTTGGGCTTGGCTGAGCTTTAGCTCAAGACCTGTTGAATCTGTTGATTTAACAAAGTTCTGAGGGGAATTCTTTTTTTCTTTTCACTGCCCATCCCTTTTTTAGCCCAGCAACCCCTTTGCACTGGAGCCTGACACTCCTTCTGGAGCCTGACACTCCTTCTGGAGCCTGACACATGTTCTCTCTCACAAACTTGACAATAAATATCACCCTAGGTCTTGGATTTTGATGATCCTTAGTCATAGCCCTTTTGACTGAAGTCTCAAGGAAGACTTTCCGAGACATTGCTGTAGACCCCTCCTTCCTTTTCACACCCTTGAAGTTTCTGTTGCTAAACCTTGTTTGTAAACCTAACTTTTAACAAACAGCAGAGTCTTAGCACCAATCCTCCAGCCACAGCCCTCATTAACTAGCTCTTATGGGAGGAAACTTTTCTCAGTCCACCTTCTTATGCAGCTTTGTGCACTTAAGTTAGAGTTAGAATCAGATTTGGAAGAGTGTTAGGGTCACAATTGTCACTGACAAATCCTAGGGCTCCAGTTGAAGTGAGATTTCAAAGGGGATGACCAAGGGTTGAACTACAAGATTTCTTGAACTACAAGAAATCTCCACTGAGAACTTGAAGATTCTCATGGCTGGGAACATGGAGAAGGCTCAGCCAAGGTCAAGGCAAAGGCCCAATGATAGGCAGAGGAGGACGAGGGACACAGAGCCCTGCACTTGTAATGTGCAAAGGTAGAAAAATGCAGACAGGAATGACAGTTCTGATATGCCTTGAGAAGCAGTGGTCCACAGATTGCCAGTCAGGAGTTACTTCAGCCAGGTCTGCACCTGACAGAAACAAAATCCATCAGATCCTGAACTTCAGCCAGTCAGGAATGTACACAGTGCCCCAGGTCACACTGACTTTAAAAGAAATGGTCAGCCATGAAGGGCTGCAGACACAATTCCGGGGACAAAACAGGCCAAAGGGCAGGGGGCTCTGGCTGTGCTGACTCACACTGGGCCTATAAGAGAGGCCACAGGTGACCCATGCCAGGCAAGGACCTCCCTGAGGGACTGTGGTCATCCCTGTCCATGCTGCAGCAGGAACATCCCTGAGGGACTGTGGCAGAGCACAGATACTCCTGAATCCAAATTTATTAAAAAAACTTACAACTGCTAACAAAGAAACACCGCTAGCTTGTTTGTCTCTAAAAAGCACGGTTCCTTGATGAAAGCAATAATATGTCCTGTTTCTTGAGGGCAGCATTATCACAACTTTGTTTCTCAAGAGCAAATGGTTTCAGATTCCTCATTAGGTGGCACTTGTGTTGCAAGTGTCACCATGACAACCCGAGGATGTCAGCGTGACTGTCGCCAGGCAGCAGGACACCCGGTAGGGTCCCCTCCAGTCTCAGGTGCCCTCTGGACCAGCTGCCAGGGATGCTCAGGCAGCTGCAGTGACCATGCCTGTATGGAGGTGTCAGAACACAAGAAGAAAATCTGGATGGTGCATTTTTAGATAATTATTTAATAGCTCTGGCAGGTTTATGAGCTCTGAAGCTGGCGGTGTGAAATCGACCACTCGAGATGAACAATAATCTTATAAAGACGAGCTGTGTGAAAAAAACTGTTGCCCTTTCAAAATTGAATTTTCCCATTTGTATTTACAGACCATTATTAATATAGACAAGAGTGAAATGGATTATATTAATATCCTTCAGCAAGTGGTGAGAGGGTTGGAAAATGAGTAAGTATTTGCATGTAATTACAGCTCAGGCTGCCTGTAATTTAAACAGCTGCCTGTAAAAGCAAGCAGCTGGCAAGCAGTGGAACTGGGCATTACCAGCTGTTTCATCCCCCTATGAAATGCTCCACAACATCATTATGTTTCCCCCAAGCCTCCATGGAACTTTATACATGACACCTGTGACAGTAAGTTAATGCAAAAATATTCTGTCCAGAGCATTTTTTCCTTTCCCATGAGCTCCATCTCTGAGAGGCAATGCATGTCACCACCCTGAGGAAGTCACTTCTCTTTGGGTGAATGGTGCAGGACAAAACCCATCTCACCCCACACTCAGACCCTGCCTGTAGAAATAGGTGGAATATGAGGGAAACCTCTCATAAACCCACTCCTGACTTACCATGGACTCAAGTGCCTGAGCAGTCCTCAGAGTTCCTCATGCTGGGGCAAGCAGAGAAAGGACTGCAGAAAAATCAAAATATTTTCCATTGCCTGTTTGCAGTGGCTGATGCCTGAGCCATCTCACTTTCTCTCAGATGAGGAATGTGCACTGGGACCTGTACCTTTGAGAGTTGCAAAACCCAGCAAGAACTGTTCTCCTTTAAAGGCTGCTCCCAAGCCAAATTGCTCTATAATTCTATAATATTATGATGTTATGATTCCTGCCTTTCTTCCCTTACTTTTGTATTCTTCCTTCAAATCATGCCACATGACCTCCCTCTCTCAAAGTATTGAGTGTGACTGTAAGTCTTAAGATGTTGTTACCTTTAGATAGTGACAGACCAATAGAAAAGGCAGAACAAAGATACTTTTAAGAGTATCTGGTAAGGATGAAAATGAAATATGAGTGTTAAAGTCATTGCTGGGCATTGTATGAGAAAAAAAGAAGTTCGTTTAAGACAAGTAATTTAATGTCCTTACACAGTGTTTTTTCCAAAACAATTCCTTACATAAACAACACAAATTGTAATAAAATAATAACTTTCAACAAAAATTTTACTACTGACCTGATTCAAATCTCAGTGGTACTTAAACTATAAAGTGGTAAATTATAGAGTACACTCTTTCTGATTTGTTGTTCTGCCCAACAGTACATTTTCAACATTTATCCTGAAGACAAATATCTTAGTGTTATTTAGTGTGTGGAATTAGGAGATGGCTACAGATCAAATAAGGATTTTTTAAAAGAATATTGAGGTTATAAACATGTAAGGGAAATCAAGTTAACATGATCACAGAAATTAAATATACCCAGTTGGACTTGGATACATTAATCATTATTTCCAACCTTCTGGTACATAAACTTTATTTTATGTCAGAAACCAAACAATTTAAAACAGTCTCAAATTATCTGAAGGCAAAGTATGTGAAGGTTCTTCTCTTATTAATATTTGCAACATCTTCACTAGGAGATAGTGCAAAACATAAAGCAGAGGGTTCTATTGGTAAGATTATACTGGATTATTCCAAGGTAAATACAGGACATTAGTCAAAGAGGAAAAAATGCAAATGTGGTAGTATAGAAAATGATAACCAAATACTATTAAGATGATATATATTTCTACTTTATACAGACTCATGTAAAATACCTTCTAGAATCCAAGGTGAAAAGGTGAAAATGAAAAATAACAGGAGGAATATATCTGTAGGTCAAAATCCTTGCAATATGAAGAATAAGAAATGAATCATGGTCATGGTCTGTTTCAATGATTTTATTCACTATTCATCACCAACTACATCTTAAAAAGAACTTGCAAGAAACAAGAAATAAACAGATCGGCTGTTCACCAGCAGACTAAAAAGGTCAGCAAAGCTTGGTTTTCCATCAGGCTTTGGCTCCAACCTCATTGTTCCACGCGTTTGTGTGTCTTCCCACACTTTGTGGAAAGGGTCAGGTTTTAGTTTAGGGTGGGATTCATCTCAGTTAACTTCAAATGGCATCAGTGGAAAAGGTGACACTCCCCAGCCTCCCTCCATACTCAAAGGAGAGAAGTTGACATCTTGGAGGGTGATTTGGTTATCCTGTTTCAGATTAGGACAAGTCCTCTTGTCATTTGGAGTATTAGGGGTGTTGTGCCCTAAAAGTACTTCTTACTCTCCTTATGCTTCAGTAGATCAGATAAAAATGCCTGCAATTCAAATCTGCAGGTTAACTCTATCTTTACTTATGCTTGCAGGATAACTCCAGCCTCACTTCAGGTTTCTAAGGCATTGTAGTTAGACAGTTAATATATAAAATTAAAATGAGGAGGCTTCCAGGCTTTTTAGAGATTTTTCACTCTGACTTGTACACTTGAGCTCTTTTCAGCAGAATTTGTCTTTATTCTGTGCCTTGTAGAGTCTTTAGCACATACTGATGAGGTCCATGAAATTACCTCCAAAAATGCTTTTAAACTTTTGACCAATCATCCTAATCTTACATTTTCACTTGGAAAATGCCATCAAAGAAAAGAGAGGTTATAGGTCTAAAGTTTCTAGAGACATCTGCCAGCAACAATTATGCTGAATCTTAGACTCTTCCAATGGACAGGAAAAAATAAATGGTCTTCAGAATTATTTGCCTCTTTGCACTCATCATGACTGTGAGGGAAAGTGAGCTCATCTCACAAGTCTGCTGTACATGACAAAACAGAAGTCAAAATACATTAAATCTCTTTTAAGAATGAAAATTTTGTTAAAAGACAATAACCCTGATGATACTTAGATATGAGTAAGGGCTTGAGATGGGAAGAAAAGGGAACCTGTGCTTATGATCTAACACCGGAATACAATTGAATGCCTGAGAAATAGACAAGGAGAGAAATTGTAAGACTGATGGCCTGAACAACTTTTGGCCACTGAAGCTACAGTTCTGTGTTGGAACAGACAGACATATTTTCTTCCCTTTGGCCTTTGTCTTCCCCTGTAGAATAGATTATTTACTTACAGTAATTGTGTGAACAGAAAATGGGCTGTATGGTACTGCAGCTGAGCATTGCAAGATTACAGATGATAGCAGTCAGCTGGATTTGCAGTCATAATATGCCTTGGGAAAGTGAATATTACTGACACATAGATTTAAATGTCATCATCAAAGTATTGTTATTTTGTAATATTATTTGGGAATTTCATATACGGAATATACATAATCTGTTATTAATTTCCTCTGAACTAATTAAAAGAGTAAAAACAAGGCCTTGATCTAAATTTCGAATCCTGACTTAAATTTGGGCGATAGGCTTAGAATCTCAGTAACTGGATTTTGAAAGGAAAATGCCTTTGAGAATAGACTTCAATCTTGTATAGATTGATAGAGAATAATCAAATTTCAAAATAATACAAGTAATCAATTTTCTCTTTACCTTGACTCAGCCCAGGAAAGATTAAAGACATCAATTTCCTTTTTATTTTTAATTGCAGACTCCCATACAAAATATTTTAAGTCAAACCCTCTCCAATGTTGTAGGGTTGGTAGGAAACAGGCAGTACAGCATGGAGATCAGTTTTGGACTGCAACAAGGAAGGCATTTCTAGAAATACCATGACTTCAGAAGACCTTGCCCGATTCCTATCTTTTCTACCAAGCATACAGTTTACCATTTTTGTCCACAGTTATCAAGCATCTCCTGTAAAACTGAAACAGAAGGTGTCTATATTATTTAAATTTTCAATGAAAAAAAATACTTTATCTAGAATTAAGATTTTTCATTGTGTCTGATTTACTTATCCTTTTTTAGCCAGAAGTGACATGAAGCTGAGAACCCCATCCCTGTGTTTGCACCTGCACCAAGAAATCAAAAAGTATTCCCTTTTTTGCACAAATTATCTGTAATTAAAGATCTCAGGAAAAAAAGTGTCAGTGACTAGTTAAGAGCAGCCATTTATACATCTCATTGTCTTTCCTTCAGTCTGCCATGCAGAACAAAAATGATCAGTAGTGTGTATGGGTTTCATATCTAGAAGATCAGCTGCACTATTGATATATGTTTTAGATAAATGTTTAGTTTTGGCTTATGATTCCCAGTAGATGATGTAGCAAATACTGCCACTGCAGACTGCTGGAACATGTCTCTGATGTTTTATTTTATTCAGTTGAATGTTTCAGAAGAGGTTCAGATCTAGTTTATAGGTTTTGGTTGCAAAGACAGAATGGCAAAGCCCCAGATTTCTGACTGGATAAGGGCAGCTAGGCAGAAAGTAATTTAATTTGGCTAAGTCTTTAGCAGCCTACATACATAAAATGCTGGAAGTCATGTAACCAGCAATCAATACACTATACAGCTGGATACCCAATTAAGGATTCAGTGAAGGATCACCATCATCCTGCTGCAAAAAGCTGTAACCACACTGAAGTCCTGACAAACAGCCTTGCCAGGCTCTGGAACTAGCAATTGAAAACAAAACCTGTGTGTGTTTGAAATTTGCTGCATGTTATAGTTGAACTGCTTGTGCACAGAAAAACTGACTGACAATCTGTACAGTGTCAGAAAGTCCTCAGCCTGTAAGCATAGAACAGCTTTTACTTTTCTTGTCAGTGGACAGGTGATGGAGTAGTAAAAAGAACAAGCTGGTATACTGAATAAAATCTCCTGCATTCTCTCCTAAAATATGGGGTTATGTTGCAGGGAAATAAAAACTGTGTTATGTCCATTGGTTCTGACTGCTACCAAGGCAGGTGAGTACACATTTACACTGATGTATCATTCCCCAAGTAGTTCAGTATTGGTGCCTACTACCTTTGTATTTTCTTACTGCAATGTGGATATGTCAAAATAATCTAATATTGACTATATTTTATCATTTTATTGCAGTAATGCTTAGCTCAAATAATATAAGACTTTCCTTATTGATTACCATAAATAAGCAAGGCCCATGTAAAAAGCAAACTCATTCTAAAAAGAAGGTGATGATTTAATCAACTCTGATTCCTATCTAAATCAATGATTAATTTAGAAGGTAGTAGTCTGATACTAATTCTTTCTGCCCAATCATTATTAATTTAGATGCTCTTTTGGACAAAGTGGTTCTTTCACAATCACCATAGTAAGAAGATCAGATTAACAGAGTGCAACTGATTCATGATAATTTTTTTTATGTTTAGGAAAAACATATAGCTATGAAAAAGAAAAAAGAAATTGAAAACAGACAAAAGAAAACTGTAATGTCACTCAATTTTTCTTCTTCTTCTGCCTATTTAGTCTCATATATTCTGTCCAGAGTGCTTTTTTGCTTGGTTTGTTGGTCTATTCTAATATGAAGAAGCAGCCAAAATTTTGTGTTAGGTAGATTTAGATCCAGTAAAGTCCACTGCAGTGGACACCTTGGATGGCCTCCCCCAGGTGCCTCTCTCTTCTTCTGACACTGAACACAGAGTTAGTTTTCTCCTGGACATGAAGTTCTTCTTCAGGACCAGAAACCAAACTGTTTGGTGTTCAGATAACGGAACATCCCCCTAAGTTCAGGCATAAGTAACAAAAATTTCATCTTTAGGCCTGTGTCATTTCATAGTTTCATTGGGTAAAATCTGTATGTAATTGTTAGTAGTAATATTACTATCACTGTTAATCTGTCAGCATCAATAATATTATGGGTCCATAACATTGTCATCACTGAGAAGTTCAGTGGTTCATCAGTGAAATATTCACTGCTTCCTTAAAGCCATGGGAACAAATTTTGTGTGACTGGACTAGGGAAATTTTTTGGAAGATGCACGAACAAAAAGCAGAAACGCATAACTGTGTGATGTTGTTTTACATTGCCACATCATTTCCGTTCTGACTCAGATGTGGCCTCTTGTCAATGCCTACCTTTTCCTGTAATACAGAGTTCACAGATGCCGTAGTTACATTATCACACTAAATTCTGATTTCAGAGAAAAGGAAGGGAGAATAGAGATATTATCTAAAAAGACTAATAAAATGACATTAAAAAGTACACTTCAGTGTGCTTTAAGCCCCAGAGGTCAAGGACATTTTCAGTGATACAGTGCTGTAAGAGGTCTGCTGCACTAAAAATGTCTAAGGACAGCCTTGGGCCAGGATGTGACTTCTAGAATCACACATTAAACCCAGCTCCAGCCAGTGAATCTGAGGCATAAATGAGCCTGTGGAAATCGATGCTGAATCATCCATTGTTTCCCAAGTTCTTTATTTAGCATCTGCAGAACAGGCTAGAGTACAGTCCATGCAAAGTTGTACGTCTAACACACAAGTGGAATGCAGCTTCTGCAAACGTCACAGGAAATCACCCCAGTTCAAATCCAGGCTCACCAGCTGTTGGCTATTCTTCTATTCAAGAACTTGGTTTCAGTTCTGAAATATTAAAGGGCCAATAATAAATATGTATTTCCCTCTGATATATTCAAGTTTTAAGCACTCTCTTATGATGAGTCAATGCTGATTTCTAATTGACAAAAGGGGGAGCTCATTGACACTGAAATTACATTTCTCAGTGTAAGGACAGGGTTTGGGTCACAAAGCCTCTCAGAATGGATCCTCTTTCTCATTATACTGATTTAGATAAATGGCAGTTTTGGAAATAGATGGTGCCATAGCAGTAGTCATGGAGTCGATATTCTCTTGAGTTTGACTTCTGACCTTGTTGTTCTTAGTATCTATTGTTCCTTATATCTTCTGATATCCATGGGAAAATTAGACAGGAATAGATTGACATTTTGCAATGGAGATAGGCATATGAGGATTTTTGGATTCTGAGTTTTATTGTTTGTTTTTATTTTGATTTATTTTTTATTCCATGTTTAACTCATGATTAAAAAAAAGCATAAATAATGTTGACTGTTTGCTTTACTTTTATAAACAGAATACAAAAGAATATATAAATATAAATAGCAAAATTTTCAGGAACTGGTAAGAAGCAAAAAGGAAACTGGAAAGCAGGAATTTAGCATTCAAATTTTTATCCGACTAACAAGTGAAAAAAATGAGCAGTATAGAAAATACAACATTAACCCTTATCACAGCTGTTTTTGTGAAGGCATCCTACAGCTCCATTAATGGAATTACTAAAATTAGAAAAATTATATCCCGGGAACAGAGGTGTTTGATGGATGCCCATTAAACTATGAGTGTGATTGAATGATGAGGAGATTCACTTGTTATTTTCTTCTTGCAGTATAAGAATGAGGGGACGTGAAATGAATCTTGAAGGATTCCCATTCAAAATGCACAGTGGTAGTTTACAACCTGCACCAGTGTCTCGTCACACTCACAGTAAAGAGTTTCTTCCTACTATCTGATCTAAATCTACTCTCTTTCTGTTTAAAGTAGTTCCACCTTGTCCTATAACTACAAGCCCTTACAAAACCTCCCTTTTCTTGTAGGCCACTTTTAGATATTCAAGGATCCTATAAGGTCTCCCTGGAACCTTCCCTTCTCTACACTGAATAGCCCCAACTTTCTCAGCCTGTCTTTGCAGCAGAGCTGCTCCAGCCCTCTGATCATTTTTGTCACCCTCCTCTGGACTCACTCCAAGAAGTCCATATTCTTCTTATGCTTAGCAGATCCAGAGCTGGGCACAGCACTGCAGGTGGGGGTCTCAGCAGAGCAGAGCAGAGGGGCAGAATCTGGGTATTATATGTGGGTAATCCCTGGCCCTGCTGCCCATGCTGCTTTGGATGCAGCTCAGGACACATTTGGCTTGCTGGGATGTGAGCGCACACTGACAGCTCATGCCCAAATTCTCATCAACCAGCATCCCTCAAGTCCTTCTCCTCAAGAGCGTTCTTGATCCATTCCCTGGTCAGTCTGTACTTATGCTTAGGATTGTCAAATAGATAAACATGGGAGAGTTGTATGTAGGATGCTGGAAAAGTTTTCAACACAAGTATAACTAAAGCAAAGAGGGAATTTGATGTATGTAGAACTGAATTTTATGACCTGGTAGCTTGTGATCATTAAGTGCTTGTGATCACTGTATGACCTGAAAAAGTCCCTCTGCTCCTGTGTTCTGTTATTAGTGAAATGTATACCAGCAATTGTAACCTACACAGTGTTGCTCAATCCTCTTCAGTCCTGAAGCTTTAACATTATACTCACCTGGCAGCACTGATGAATTAGCTGATTCTCTTTGATAAAAAGAGAAGCTGATGGCAAGAGAAAATGTCTTGGTCTATTTGAAGAAAATAATGCTAGGTTCCTCACAATCTGTAAATCTTTAATGATGCTTTTAGTAATTTCTGAAGTTTCATTTCTGACCCATCTTGAAAAGGTATTTTTTCCACTGACTTTAATGTTCCATCTACAGGGCACAACTGTCCAATTGCCAGGTACAACTCAATTTAAAAATGCCATTATCAATGACTTCTGGTTTCGTGATGAAATTAGTTATTGCTAAGAACAAGAATTTCACAACAAGGTTACAGTAAAGACTGCCACATTTGCAGAATTTGAACTGAATAGCAGTGAACTTCTCATAAATGATGTTTCATGACAATACTGGTAACAGTAGAACACTCTGCAGATTGGAGAGCTACTCTAGCAATATGAGTTCTGTGCTCATTGTTTCATTTCTTGAGCACTAATGTCAGTCTGGTTTTAGATTAAAGAATTATAGTCCCCAACAGAAAGCAACATGATAAAAAAAATTTGAGAAGTCTGAAGTAGCTCTCAGAAATGCCAGCATGACCTCTACAAGGCAGTAAAAACGCTCAAAATAGAACTGTTCTTCATAACTCCTGGAGAAAAATTCTACTCATTTCCACTCTTCTAACGTGGTAAGATGGAATAGAAATGGGCTGGGTGTATTTATAAAGAACCCTTTGTAGCAGCTAATATTCTGAAATAATAAGAGGAAAGAAAACCTTTCTTGTTTCTTGCCTCTCAGGAGTACATTTTCAGGTAGGTAGGTTTTAATTTGATCAGAACTAAGCATTCTCTTGATGTGGAACAAAATTGTTATTCTGGCTTACCACAGTACAATCCAAGCCCTGCAAGGGGAACATGACAAAAGAACATGGCATCTAACTCTGGCTAAAAATCCTGAAAAAAATCAGATATTTAACTACCATTTTTGGTTCAAATATTTTAACACAACTACCTCAGCTGGTAAAATCAGTAGGGTAGAACAGTACTAAAAACAACCACATGACAACGAAGCAAAGACTATGAGAAATCATTACAATTTGACTTAGGAGAATTATGCTGAAATATTGTGTTCACGTCGTAACATGCAGGAAGTCCATAGGATGACCAAAGCTGAGATTTTGTTTGGGATACCTGTGGAAGACCCTGCCTATAAACTGCTCTTGCAAGAGGAAGGAGAGATATTCTTTGAATTCCCTCAGTGATTGAAAACCTCTAAATCTGGGCTTCAGGTTGAGACTCAGAGAAGGTCTCTGCAGGTGCTTGGTTGGGTATCCATTTGAGAGTCGCTTGACACCAACCTTGCCCTCCTGCAAAATGGAAATGCCAAAACCATACAGTTTCATGCTCTTTGTCCTGTCAAAGAAAAACATCTTCACTCACACTCAGGAGGGGAATTCATTTTGATCCTCTGCATATTTGGTAGGATATGGTGTATTTAAATAGTGTGTCTTCCTACCAGCTGTGTCACTGTCACATCAGCCTGGTTGTTCTCACAGTTCCCAAACATGCTATGGGTCATCCAAAACTAAAATAACAAACACAAATAATGCAATAAATGTAAACAAATAACAGTGTTTTATAACTTTCAGCTCTGCATCTGACTCTGGTAAATGAAGTAACATATACCACAGCTTGATGCAGAACAGATATTAGGAGCAGGTAGGTGACAATTACATAATTCCCAAGGTGTGTCTGAGGCTGGATCTCAAAAATAAAAATCATGTCTTAGACCCAATGGTATGTCACAGGAAAGCCAGAGATGGAGGCCAAGTGGCATTCTATGTGTAAGTAAGATATGTTATACATTTAAGTATAATTTCATTTCTGAAGGGACAAACTCAGCAGCAGTAATATTCCCCAGCTCTCTCATAGTCAGCTGGCTGGATTTCATTGTCACATTACATGTCTGTATAACCCTACCCTAGTAAAACTACTGAACAATCTAAAAAATTTAAAATGTAACTTACAGTTTCATGTATGTTACAAGGCCATTATCTTCCAGTTTTAATACAGCTGCTATTATATGCAGTTTTGCAATAAAAACCTGATATTTTTATAAATACTAGACTTTAATTAATGAAATTGAATTTTTTCAGGGACTACCTGTTGGGTTAAAGGGAAGGGAAAGGTCAGGACCTAGAACATCACTTTCTTTTTTAAAAAATTATTTTTCAAAAATAAAAACTGAGTAATAGTCTCGAAAATATATATATTATGTAAAGAAATAAAATATGGCATTCTTTAAGGCTTTGTAATTAATAGCAAGGTCAAACATGGTACTCTTTGCTCCGTTGATTCAGCAATTCACAGCCCAAGTGAGGTCACCGCTTATGCACAGAGCACAATTAAATCAAGGTTAGACAATCAGGATTCTGTAGCACAAGATAGTGTTCCAGCAGATTACACAGTACTAGGAAATTTACATTTGAAACATGCTTTATGAAGATTATATATTCATTTTCATGACTGAAAAAAACCCTGTAATTTTATCACTATAACTAGTTCTGTTTAAAGAAAACAGGTTAATAACCAAAATGTCTGCCTGAAATCTAAGGGTGATTTTACATGGACTCGTATAAACATGAAAACAAACATAAACTGCTTTGCACACTGTTTTGTGTGTTGTTTACACACTCTCAAGATAGCTTTTATGCAACAAATGAGTCAGAGTAACTTCACAAGTTACGTAAATATTTTTTCTAATCAGAATTCAACCTAAAATTCAAAGGTTCCTTTGCACAGTAAGAATTTCCCATCGTAATCCTTCCATGAGCACACAGTGTGCAGTTCTTTGCATATATGCTTAAATAAAGACAAGGTCTTAGTTGAAGTATGACATTTAGAGAATGGAGTATAATCATATCATCTGACATCAGAAAATTACTAATATGTGGCCTATTTTTTCCTAACCAAAACTAAATTGATTGCAATTCAAGGCTGATCTTTCACTGAGTGTAATTGGAAGTTTTCCATCTGGATTATTTACTGAATGCTGTCAATGACTTAGTGTATTTAAGCTCCAGAGGACTACTCAGGCACAAGGTCCACAGATCAAAGCCATAGTATTCAAACAATTCATGTAATTTCTTTCAAGTATGTTTAAGGTTACTTGGTTTGGGAAAAGTCATCATGGAAAAAGTTGGTTTTGAGAAGTGACCCGGAAAAAAAGGAGAGATATCCATAAGGAACACAAGTAGGAAGTTCATTGGGAGGATGCAAAGATGTTAGAAATGTAGATGGATTTGGAGAGAGTTCACAAGACACAGGACAAACATGTAGGAACCCAAGGTTAAACCATGAATGCAAACTGGACTTACTTCAAGAAGACAGAAATTTACTTTGTCAAAAGATTTGTTAGAATTTCTATGGTTTTGCTAGGTGAACAAACCAAACTGCATGTACCAAATTATTTTACAGATTAATGTCTGCATTATTTCCTGGAGAAAGGAGCTCGGGGGACATCTCATCATTCTCTACAACTGCTTGAGCGGAGGGTGTAGCCAGGTGGGGGTCAGCCTCTTCTCCCAGCCAATCAGAGACAGGATGAGAGGCCATAGCCTCAAGCTGTGCCAGTAGAGATTCAGGTTGGACATCAGGGAGAATTTCTTCATGGAAAAGTTTGTCAAGCATTGGAATGGGTTGCCCATGAAGGTGGTGGACTCACTGTCCCTGGCTGGAGAAACAACTGGATGGGGCCCACAGTGCTACGGTCTAGTTGACAAGGTGGTAGTAGGAATTGATGATCTTGGAGGGCTTATGTAATCTAAATAATTCTGTGATTCTCTTCCACTTGTACATCATATTTCTGCTTGTACAGATACACATATGTGCTTACCTAAAATTTCCTCTGGACTCTGTCAATTAAGTTCTGCCTCAAAATGTTCAGTTCAAGCAGCCTGGTTATCCAGTTCAAATATCCTTGTTAAACAACAAGCTATTTTAAATTGACTACATGTTTTCCCCCCAAAACTAAAGGAATGTTATTTTTTCTTTTTTGTTTTGTTTTCTTTTTTTTTTTTTTTTTTCTTTTCCCCCAAATCATACCAACACTCTAGGATATGGATCAGAAAGAATAAGAAAAAGGAAGTGCCAGGTTTTTGGACACCCTTGTAACTTGAACTCAACTGACTTGCTTTAAGATCCTCTTTGCTTTTATACAAGTGTTTTTGTCCTTTGGCTTAATTCATGCTGTTGATTCACAAAAATGATCAGGACACATGATATGTTTTGTGACATATATGTACAACTGTTTATGGCAAAACACATAAAATGACCATGTAGATGCAGAACACTCAAAACTTAAAAATAACAACAACAAAATATCAGTGTATTATGAATTCTTCCTAGGACCCTCTTTTAGTTTGATAAATGAAAAATAAATATTAAGATAACCAATTTCAGTGTTACTTGCTCTGCTTAAATTTACAGAATATTTCTCTACCCCGCTAGCTGAAGGCTGTTTTGCTACATTCTTATTATATGTGCAATAAACATCCAAGGTCAAGATAATGAAAGTAGGCATATAGATTCTATTGATCTATGAAAACATAAAGAAGACTAACATTAGAGGCCTAAGTAGACTATATCTTGTCACTTTTCACAGATATTGAAGTATTAATATTATCTTGCAGTTCAAGACATTTTTCACCACAAACCACATTTTTTTACCACAAGATACTTTTTACCACAAACTCGTAAAATGTGTATTTCCCCTCCCAGCAGTCTTATTTGGACTGGAATGAGCAAACAGAACTGACGTAACTATATCTGGGTCACAAAAATATCAATATATGAGCTAGTCATTGATTCAAAGATTCAATGACAATCTCAGCCCAGTTTTGAAAATTAACCAAGTTTTCCTCAACACTGCTATAGTTCAGTGAGGAGTGTCCCTGTTGTTGAACTGTTAGCACTACATCCACTCTGTTGCTAAATGAGGAAATACAAGCTTATGAAATTGCTACAGTATTTATAATCTCCCATTACAGAGCCAGAACAAGTTAGCAAAACACTGTTCTTGAAACCCTGTTGACATTACCAATGTTGTTAGTGCAGAAACAACCCCACAAAAGAAACAAAGCCAGCTTGGCCAGTACCTTACCTCACTCTTCTGCCAAGTGGAACAGTACAGAAGTGACAGGAACCAAAACTTATACTCAGGCTTTTAAGAAGACAACAGAGAACTGGGGACAGTGTGGCTTTATATTTAATACATTATAATATTCCTGTTACCACTGATCTCTGTGCAAGGAAGATGTCAAAAAGCAGGAAAAGACTTTTTAGAGTAATATTTGTTTCTGTACCAACTTATCCAAATTTTTTTTTTTCGGTGCCATGTATGTCGTGACAGTTATCAGCTTTTCCTCCATTCCTGGCAGGTGCCAAGAGCTAGGCCACGCTTGGATCACATGGCTTCTGTGTGCCTGTGTGTGTACAATACAGTCCCATTCATTCCACCAGCCAGCAGCAGAAGGGATGTCTTTTCTGTGGTGCTTCTTTCAATATCAGTGATAAAATATTTCATGTGTTTGGACTAGATAGATTTTTAAATTTATTTTTTATTTACTTTTATTTTTTTGCAATGAGGGTAGTAAAATACTGAAACAGGCTGCTCAGAGAGATGGTAAATGAGAGATCCCCATCCCTGGAAATATTAGAGGTTGGATTAGATGAGATGCTGAGCAACCTGATCTAGTTGAAGATATCCTTGCTGAGGGCATGGGGGTTTAGACTGGATGACCTCTAAAGTTCCTTCAACCCAAATTATTCTACGATTCTATGTTTGCAAGTAGCATCCAAGCCATCACCATCTGCTTACGTTACAACACTAGTCAGAATAATATGCGGTTGTTGCTGTGAAATGGAGAAAACATTGAAGTGTGAGCAGTGTGTATAACTCTCATGCTTATGAGCAGACATAGCCCCAAAAGGGTGCATGCCAAGGCCTGACCTGAAAAGAAAAAGAAACATAGAAGAGGCAGAAAGCAATATACCTACAACATTAAGTAACATAAACCTTGCAGTTTTTACCTTGATGCCTAGTATTTCTCTTTCATCTCTATGTTGTAAAAGGAAGCAAAAAAGAATATTCCCTGTCATTAAGAGAATCCAGAGCCCAGTGAGATTTATGATCCATTTTCTCAAGCACTCTTCTCTTCTCACATACTTTCCTTATCATTTCCTGCTCAGAATACCTGAGGTTTTGCAAATTGCTATTAGTGCCTGAAAAATTCCACTGATGTTAAGGCAGTCAGGGAGAGTTGCTGAATGCTGATGCAAAGGGCTGCTGACCGGGAGGACAAAAGCACCACTCAGAAGATCAGGTAAAAGTCAAAGAAGAAAAGGAAAAAAAAAAAAAATTCACCCACTCAGAAGAAGGTAGAAAAATGAAAGAAATATAATAACCAAAGCAAACTTGCTTGTATTAGGAGTTTTCTATCTTTGGTAAGTACTAGCATTAATGCCAAAAACTTTCCAGTCCCTATTTTCCTTTCTACAAAATCCAGTCACGTTTTCACATTTTCCAGTCATGATGCTGATATTTTGGTAGACTCAGAGATGAAGGCATGACCTGGTTAACAGCAGTCAGAATGCTTTGTGTCATTCTGCATCTGAAAATGGAGTGAAAATATAAGTGACCTGGACTGACTGGTATAAAAATAGGAAAGTGGGGATGGGTAATTTGATTTCTATCTGTGTAACGCTCCATTAAGAAAGCAGAAAGTTTCATTGTATGCATACTGCCTATCCCTCTTCCAAAGCAGTCAGCATTGCTTTTACTTGCAAATATGTACCTTGCAAATATTTATAACTTTATTTCCTATCTACCTGTCTTATTCAATCTCTCGGTTATTGTTATCAGATCCAAAGGCTTTGGAAGACAAAGTTGCCATCAAGAAACTCTGAACACAGCACTTCAAACACAGCAGCTGAACAAATATTCCATCTTTTGACTCAAGAAGTACTTCACACATTTCAGTGAATGAAGATTCTCCAGAAAATTCCAGCCTCCAAAAGTAACTACCAAGCCTACCATGTGCTCTAAATCGTAATGGTACCTGAACATTTATTTCTTCCTCATATATGAATAAGATAAGAGCACATCATTTTTCTAGTTGGTGAAAATGAACAAGGCACCTTCCATACTTTGTGTGTGCATCCATATTGTGTATAAGCATATGGAGGTATCACTACAGCTTGTGCAGGGGTAATAAAAATAGCACTACCTATCCAATTCATGCCAATAGTACTGAAAAGAAGACAGTGATGACCAAAGTTAGTTTTATCTATGATTAAGTTCTGTTGAGTACATCAGGACTTCACTCCAGTGTTTATATGTAGTTTACACTGAAGGACACTAGATGAAGCCTGTTCTTTTAGAGTGCAGTACAAACTTGTGGACTCATACATGGTCTAGCAGTGGTCTGAAGAATTTAAACTTAGAAGCAGATAGGCCAAAGCTTTTCCAGACACCCAGGAGAGAGAGGTTTCTTCATGTCTGGAAACCCTAAGCTCTACTCCCTTGGCTGTTAACCTCCCATCTTTTTTTCTCAATTGCCAAAACTATACGTAATTCCTGTGTGGGACCAGGCAAGTCCTGGGAGGGCTTATGACCTTGGGCTTCATGATGATGGAACTGGTGGTATTCCTGAAGAGCTAGGCTGCTCCTGGAGGCAGAGAATTGCATTCGCCGGGTATCACACCCCTCCCTGCCCACATCCATAAATAACAAGTGAGCTGAGTGTCCTACCCTTAGATCTGATGGATGGCCGTATAGTATTCCAGCTGTGCTCACAGCATACTGTACAATATGCAAAGACTAATGATGTATTTTAAAAGAAAGTAAAAGCATAGTATTAACTCTAAATAACTAATATAAATAAATATAAAGAAAAATAAACACCAAAGCAAAGCCATATCAGTCTTTAGACTGTGTCTTTTGCATACTTGAATCTTAGTTCTATAACAAATGAGAGATGAGGGTAAGAACAGATATATTTGCTTTGCCACACAGCAGTGTCTTTAACATTTGAGCCTGTGCAATTGCAGACCCACAACCAGGTTATGACACTTATCAGATGAGAGGATATGAGTCATCTGAGACTTATGGAAAAGATGCTGAAAGCAGAAGATTTTTAATTTGGTCAGATACACAAATGGAAAAAAAAAAACCCACAAAAATATTAATGACTCCCAATCTACCTTTCTCAGATTTGAAACCAGAAAATGTGACAGGCTCATTTTATCTTATCAATATATAAAACATCTCCATAATTACATACACACCGGCAGACTGCAAAACCAGCCACAGCTAACATTTGTTGAACTGACTTCCACTGTTTCTACTGTGAGCATAATTTAATTTGTTTGTTTCATGACTTTTGTCTACAGCTCTAACCAGGTTATTTTTCACGGCTAACAAAATAAGGGCAATAGCAGATTGCAAAAACATTTAATCTCTAGCCTTTGGAAGATCTTACTGTGCACAAGATATACATGTGAGTGGGTAATTTTGAAAAATGATGTGCTGATATGACACATTTTGGAAAACTGAAGAATTTGACACATTACTTTAGGGTGTATTTTGACCAAATCTCTAGCAAGAAGAAGTCTTCTTGGCTACATGGGAACTGAGGCCCAGACAGCTGGGCTGTTTCATGCACGCAACTGAGGTGAAACAGTTGCATAAAACTTAATACTTCCCTTATTTTTTCTTTACTGTCTGCAATGAAGTCCTTACAGATAACTTAAGATTTTATAAACAAGAAAACACATCCAGTTCTGTAATATGTCTACTGACCTTCTACATATCCTGTCTCAGTCTGTGAATAAAATAGTTTTTTCTCAGTGGCTTCTGTCATGTGCTGTTGAAAGCTAAAAGAAGCTCAGTTCTCTAATGCAAAACTTGACTGAGCAAAGTGTGCAACAGCAAAACCAGGTCATCCTTACAAAGAAGAAACAAAAGAGGAAAAAAATTCCAACTATTTCCTTTGGCAAGAGAAGGGAAAGGAGAACTAAACTGCCTGTAAAGCCACATAAAGCTCTCTGATACTAGCATTAAAAAGGAAAAGATTTATACAATATTTCTTCATTTTATGAGCAACTTATATAGATTAAATTTAAAAGGCAGTAATCATTTAAAAATCCTGAGAACCAATTTATGAGAGAGTCTTATTATTTAGCAATAATATTCAGTTCATTGCCCAAACATCTATTTCTTGATTGAATATTTCAATCTAATATTTAAGAAACCTTTTTAGTGGATCTCTCAGAATTGTCAGTGTAACTTTTGAAAAGCAAAACAGTAATAGAATACTAAGGGGGGAAAACACCCCAAATAATTTATAGTCATAAATAATTCTGTAAACTTCCAGATTCATCAATCACAATTTTATTAATTAGTTTGGTGGCTCAATTCTTCCCTTAACTACAGATCTTAATTTGTTACTTTCCCAGCACTTTTCCATCCTGGAAAAGGAAAGAGGTGTGGACTTTCTTGCCACTCCTTTTGCCAGTCAAAGGCTCATCATCTTTTTCTTATTCAGAAAGGCAGGAAAACCAGCTCCATTAATATTATCAGTAGGCCTTTCTCCCAGAAAAAGGATCTTCAACATCTGGATGGCTCACAGATTCTGAATAATAGAGAGTGTGACCAGAGCTTTTGGGTTCATCCGAATAGCTAGACACAGCCAGCAGAATTTAACTGAGCAACATCCATTCCAATGTCAGAAAGAACAGGCTCTTTCTGGTTTGCATTGATGGATCTGTTTCCCTTTGATACCTTGAGTTCTATCTTCCTTCCTCTATTAGATATACCTCTATCCTTGCATAATATTTCTTGACAGAAAATAGAATGCTGCTTTTTTCTAGAAACCTAATATATGACTTGTATTGTTGAAAATTTACTTCTAATTTGATTTTTTACTTTGAGATTTTTTTGAATGAAAAGAAGCACTCATTATTTCTTACTTTTTTGTGGATGACAAAATCAAAGGAGCAGTCAAAATCACATATAGCCACTGACTAGCTTCAAAGACACAAAAGCAAACAAAAAATTAACGTATTTACAAATCTACAAATGTATATAAATGCTGCATGTTTGGAGACATGTCCAGGTGAGGATCATTGAGTACAGACTCAATGAAGGAGGCATTAGACTAACTTGGGACATACAGAATGACAAATAATGAGGTTGAACCAGAAGATACTAATGCAAAAATATCAGGAACAGATTATTACATCAGAACACTACCCCATTATTAAACCTAACATAATCACCCTGATAAAACTTTGAAGTGAAATAAAGTTTCTGCAGTTACTTTACAACTTTTCACCATGTCCTTAAATCCCAAAATCACCAGGAAGCCTATGCATAACTTTAGCTTCTTGCACTGCATCAAAACCTGCCATGGAATGCTGGCTAGTCCTGGTTTCTGAGTCCTACTGTGGCTCCCTCTCTGTCCACCTTGCTGTTGCTGTTTCTTCCAGCAAGAAGGGTAGAGGTGAGTCATGGTACACAGACAGTTTCATCCTGACATGACCTCAGGGTGTATTTAAAGTGCACAAAAAACCTGGAACATTATTCTGGGCTCCACAGGTTAGGTGCATCTTGGCTGATCAGCTGATCAACTTTTCACAATAGCCTGATACATTTCTTTCTATCTGATAATTTGGATGCTGTGGTCTGTGATATGGACTTGACAGAAACACATCAGCTGAAGTAACAGAAGTGTGATGGCATTAGACAAATCTTATATAGCAAAGAGTAACAAATTCTCCATCAAAGTGATATTGTGACAATTGCATTTGTGGTGTATTCCAGTCTATCATCCTAGATTATATAGTTGTATATGTGGCATAAATAATTGTATTAAATTAAATATACTCTATATACTCACATGATATTATCCCTTTAAATAAAAACACACTTTAACTTTTCTCTGTTCGAGTGTATCTCATAGCCATCCCCTTGTAGGTTCCCTGTTCAGGCAGTTACAGAACCACAGGATCACAGAATAATTTAAGAGGCTGCCTAATCCAAGGTCCTCAAGTTGTCCAGCTGAATTTTGAGTCTTCTCTAAGGAAGAACACACTGCCTTTCAGAGAAAATATTCTGCTATTCAAAAAATAAGAAGTCTAACTGGAATTTTTCAGGTTCCTCTCTTCCTATTGCTACGCACACCCAAGATGAGTCTAACTCCTTGATGTCCTCTGATCAGCTAATTGTAGACAGCAATAATATTTGCCCCTTGGATTCTCTTTTTCAGGCTGAACAACCATGACTTGCTCAGTCTCTTCTTGTAAGTCCTGTGCTCTGACTCCCTGACCACTGGTGGCCTCCACAAGTCTCATTCCAGCACAACCATGTCTTATTTGTACTGGGGAGGCCAGAACTGGGAACTGCACTCCAGATGTATCCCATGAGTGGAGATACAAGGGAAGTGGAAGGGTGATTTCCTGTACCCACTGGCTGCACTCTCATGCAGCCCAAGGTGGCATTGGCTTTCCTTGCTCCAGGGCCAGTATATTCCATGAAGACCATGGCAGTCACAGTTTTCTGTTTTGTTTTGGTTTGTGTAGCCTTGGGTTTGGTTTTAGTTAATCAAAGCATCTTCCTGTCTTTTTATCAAATATTTATCCCTGCCCAGGTAAACTGGAACTCTACAAGAATTGTGATGGGTCTTTTCACATAAAGAGATCAAAGACATTAAGAAAGTTTTCCAGTTTGCTCAGGACAGACAGAGTACATTTCTACTTATTACTTCAACAAATACATGTTTCTTATTGAATATTCCTGGCTCTGTAACTTGAGCCGTAGTTTCGTGGATCTCAGTCTACACTCTGAACACTCAATATGGTCTATTAAAAATTTCAGACCTGCTACCAGGGCGCTTTTTTTTTTTTTTTTTTTGTTCCTTCTGAGAAATGAAACATATAGGAATTTTTAGGATTAGAATAAAATCGCACCATAATTCAAAAAGGAAGAAAAATAATTTCCATTCCAGATTCCAGTACATCTATTTTTTCAACATGTACTGTGACCTCTGCCACATCATCACTTGTCTATGAGTTATGTTTCCATAACCAGTAGGCTGCTTTCCCACCTCTCCTACTGGGTGAGCTGTAACAAAGACTTTACACTATGAAACACTTAAAATCAAAAGGCACATACAGCCTCCAACCAAGGTCTGGGTGATCTTGTTCAGATAAACTTTGAGATGACTGTCTTTGACAAGAAAGTTCAGTTTCCAGTGAGATTAATTTCTTATCTTTTTAAAGTGGCATGGTTAGTCTAAGAAAAAAATATTGTCACTTCACAATTGTCACAGAATATTGTAAGTTCAAAACTCAGACCATGGTCTACACTGAGCCATCACTAGATTGGAAGAATAACAAGGAAAAACTTAGTTTGCTCCCTTTGTTGCGTTTCCTTATTGATATGACAGGCTAAATTCCATCTTGATTACTTGCTCCTTGTCCTCATAGTTTTTGCATTCTTGATTGTAGAAGGCCTCAGAGTGATAGATATATAAAAATCAACTGTCAGACTTAATTAATATTTTTAATTTTTTTCCTGAAAATTTACTTTTCATATTCCTATTCAGATCCCTCCTGCACAGTGTAGATATCTATTGAGTTATTATGTCACATCTTTAATATCAGTCATCATTTTAAAAAGACAACGACTGCTGCTTTTGTATGGATCAGGGCAGCAGTCCTAGTGCTGTCTATTGAGTCATTATGTCACATCTTTAATATCAGTCATCATTTTAAAAAGACAACGACTGCTGCTTTTGTATGGGTCAGGGCAGCAGTTCTAGTGATATGACCTGGTTCTTATATGGGTAATTGCATTCTGTTCTATTTGAAACCTTTTTAACATTCTGGTGAAATGGAAAATTCTTCATATCCTTTCAGAAAAATAGCTAATGCTTTGGAACATTTACTGGCTGAGGCTTCTACCAGAGACAGAAACCTTTTCTGAGGAGAGGAGTCTGCATTAGTAACAGACAGCATGATGAATATATTAGTCTACAAGAGGCATCTAAATATCAGGATCATTTTCTGGTTTAAGATTGAATTTACATTTATGATTTGCTTACTCAAAAACTGCTTTTTGTTTATTTTGTAATGATGCCTAAAACACAGAGCTGTAGCTCCAATTCAGTTTTCGTTTAGGATCAGACATGGTAGTTTTCATCATACTCATTTTCTCCATTTCTTTGTAAAAGGATGAATACAACAAGGCATATGAAAAAATAAAGCGTTTTGTAAACATCACTCATTGACCTGGAAATTGCAACATCCATTTTCTAGAATACAGATAATTTCTGAGAACTGCCATATCAAATGCATCAGTCCCTCATCATGATTGTTATTTTCCATCTCTCATGACAGAGCAACTTCACCCAAAACCACTGCTGATCATTTTTCGTCACTTAAAAATCAGGACTAAGCACTGTTTTGAAAGACTGGAGAAAGAGGACTGAATTGAGAAAACAAACACACTAAAGAGATTGAACGAATGCAACTCATGGCAGAATGTTCATGCAATAAAAACTAGAGGTAAAAATACAAGGGAAAAGATGCCATTTACTGATTTAATAAATGCACAAATAAAAGAATAGATATGAAGTCAAATAAGAAAAGCTTGAGTTGTAGTTTTAACCTTAAGTGGTCTCTGTTTTGCTGGTAGATTTTAACAAACCCGTTTCATGTATATCGCTCATATATTCTGTCTTTGGGCCAAAGAGGAAAATTTTATTTTAGCACGGAGAGGAATGATACAGTTTGGACATCATTGGGCAGGTCAGGATATTAAGAATATTCCTTAAATCCATAGTAATAATTTGGGGGACTTTCATACATTAATATAATTTTCATTAAATTGCATATAAACATTTATAATAGACATGTTTGTATAATATATAATTTATAAAATTCTATAAAATGCAAGAACACTTTTATATTTAAATTATTTATTCTCCTCCTCCACTTTTTTTGCTGGTGACTTCCAATAGCTCAGAACAAGTGTGCTATACATTTATTGATTGTATTACAATAAAAATTGAACTTAAGACATATTTCTGTCTAATTTCTCTGTTCAGATTTTTAGGCTAATGTTAGCAGATTTGTGGCACTCTACTTGTAGGAAATATTGCAGAAGTCTAGAGGTTCTGGTTTAACATGAGATTTGCTGGGAATAAATCATGCAAAAGAATAGGATGAAGAGATTATGATAAAACCAAGCCAGTCAGGCCTCTGTCTCTGCAGCAGAAACTGCAACAAGTACCCAAAATGTAACCATGGCATTGGTGTTCTCCTTCCTATTTATCGCTTCCTTCATCCCTCCTGTCACCACCTGCCACCACTCCGGTAACCTTGTTCCTACCTCACTGATCTACTTTTCCATCAGCAGTGATAGTATTTTTTTTAATTTCATGGCAAAGAGCCCCACAGTTAGCAGCGCAGTATGCAATTGCTTTTTGATTTTAGATTTCCCTGTGTGTGCACTGGCCCTCCAAAATGAAAAGGTAGCCATCATTTCTTAGCCCAAGGGTAGGAGAAGTCAAGAGAAAATCCCACCCTACAATATCCCTGTAAGATGTGTTACAGCCAGAATTTCTAAGGCAGTTTATTTTGAGATTAATTTTAGAGAGTGATTAACAGCTGTAGCAGGCCTTGGTCTTCCTCTAGCATTGGATTAAGTGAACATCTCTCTGACATGTATCTCTATTTCTAGAACTAACTGCACTATGACCTTAACATTTGTCTTTTGTTTAGATGACTTTAACTTAATATCATTTTCTGTAAGAGGTTTTAAAGACACTTTTTTTTTCTGTTAAATACTTAACATAGAACCGGGGCCTCTGATCAGTAACAGACACCTCTAGGGATGAACACAGCACCAGCAATTACCAGTAATAACAGAACTAACAAGACTATCTGACAAAAGAATATTTCAGCCAGAGCTTGTCAAAATCAGCATGAGAAAGTCTGTACCCTTTACTGACATGAATAAATTTGCTTCATTGGAGTTAGCATAAGGCACAGGGAACCATGTCTCTTACGTCTTTCCATGTCTAGTTAAAGGACTCATCTGCAAATTGTCATTTTGGGTGAACAATAAAATAGGTTGTGTAAGTTGAAGGTTGTACTCTGTGGCAAATCAGCCCAGGACTTATTCCAGTTTAGTTTAGACAGCCTTCACACCTTATAGACGATCCCATTTAACTAAAGTAGTGACATCTTATTTTTCATAAATCAGACAAGTTTCACTATCGATTTAATTTATAAATGGCATGTAGTAATGTTAAATTTCAGTGATGGAATTTAATTTTCACTGATTCATTTAAGAAATGGAACAATCATGATCTTGCAGGGGTATATCTTCCCTTCACCTCCTGCTGTTTAATGTTCCAGATCCAAATCAATGCCTAGCAGGCTTGTGGCTTAAATCTAGCTCTTTTTTTATTAAAAAATGAGTAATAAAATAAAATCTAATGAGGTTTATGTACAATGTTTGCATGAAAAATCTCCAGTTGTGGGGTTATTGACAATACTTTTCTGCTCTCGAGTCAGTCATGCTTCCTTTCCCAAAAATTCGGAACAAGTTATCCCTCTTCAGTCAGTCAGATGTGAAGTACTGGTTTTGTCTGACACTTTGACAGCGGTTTACTATTTAGACAAGTATCCAGACCCAAAAACTGAGACAGTCCTCTAGGCCTCCTAGGAGACAATGACCTGGCATTTATTACCCTCCAGTAACACACTTTAAGGGAGCTTTTGAACTGGGAGAATTAAAGAATATTGGTCCCTTGACAGGTTTTAAGCTAGTTCCTTCACTGGATCTCATTTACCTGGGCTGATTCATAGCATTCAAGTATCTGATGCAAAATTCTGAGTCTAATATTCAATTTCTTTAATGCCTGGCGAATTCAAAAACCTTTGGCAATACTTTGAGTAGTTTTTACTGTTATACAGATGCTGTATAGAACTGAACCATTCAAAAGGTGAAGGACTGCCTCAGTCTTTGCTTAATTTTAACAGGGCACCTTCCTTTGCATTTTAGCACTTCTACCCAGAATTGCCGAACACATGGACGCCTTCCCAGATAATCCTCATACATTGCATCTATTCTTCACCACACAGTTACATTTTTCACCGAATAACGGAATGAGTCAAATTGGAAGGGACCACAATGGGTAATCTGCTGCAACCTCCTAACTGAAGCAGGGCCATCCTAGAGCACAGTGCACAGGATTGTGTCCAGATGATTACTGATTATATCCAGTGAGGGAGACTCTACAATCTCTCTGGTCAAACTCTTCTAGGGCTCAGTCACCTACAGAGTACAGAAGTTCTTCCCCTTGTTCAGGTGGAACTTCTGTGCATCACTTTCTGCCTGTTGCCTCTTGTCCTATTGCTTAGTACCTCTGAGAAGAGCCTGATCCATCCTCTTGGGACCCACCCTTCAGATACTTGTATACATTGATGCATACTTCTCAAGTGTTTCTTCTTGAGGCTGAACAGGCCCAGCTCCCTCAGCCTGTCCTGGTAAGGGAGATGCTCCAGACCCCTCATCCTCTTTTTCACTGTCCACTACACCTGCTCCAGGAGCTCCATGTACTGAGGAGCCCAGAACTGGACACAGCACTCCAGATGTGCCTCACCAGGGCAGAGCAGAGGAGCAGGATCTCCTCCCTCAAACTGGTGGCACTGCTCTTCCTAATGCACCCCAGGATCCCTCTGGCCTTCTTGGCCACAAGGACACTGCTGGCTCAAGGACAGCTTGCTGTCCACACGGACCTCCAGGCCCTTCTCTGCAGAGCTGCTTTCCAGCAGGTCAGATCCCAGCCTGTGCTGGTGCCTGGGGTTATTCTTCTCCAGGTGCAGGACCCTGCCTTTGTCTTTGTTCTCTGAAAATTATGGAAAAATACTACATTGCCACATCTTGCCTTTAACAAATGGTTATGAAAAACTGATAATTCCAAGCAGGTTGTGAATATTTCAAAGCTGAAGAGACAGCTTTGATATTTCATGGGACAACCAAGTTTCTGGTGGACAATTAGACTGTAAATAGAAACAGGAAGAAAAGCTTGGGAATATAATAAGTTGATGGAAAATTAATCCTTGCTAAGATACCTTGAATTTACGTAGGAAGGACATCTCTTATGAAATTAAAGTTGGCAGCAAAGGCTGCACCAAAGTAAAAGAAAATTTTTCCTACTTCCACTTACAGTGTGACTCAACTTCAAGATCGCATCTACTGAACTCTTAAGAAAGTTCCACATTTATGTTCAACCCTCTTTTATGTCAGTGTTTAAAAGCATTTTGACATAACTTTGTATCACCAAACTTACTTGTGTATTTCCTAAGGCCCTATACCATTGTTGCCTTCTTTTCTATGATTACTTAGGACGCACAATTCAATCAGGATATTAGTTTTAATACTTCTGAAGATCTACTGAGTATTTCTTTCTGAATTTCAGAGGTGGAAACAGCTGTTTAATATCACTTGTTGCAACTTCCTACTCTCCAGCCAGCAAACAAGGCTTGTTGAAACATCATGAATATTATACTGCTGGTAGTAGTATAATGTCATCTTGTTCCACCCAGCAGCCCTGAGTTCAGTCATCTTTATAAAGCCACTTAACATATTTATATAAAATATGTATTTCATATATGCAGATAATAGAATATCATATTTTGTATAAAGCAACATTTATTTCTTTTTCCTGAGGCTGGACTGGAACAAAACTACTTTGAGGAATATGGTGAGTTTGGGTAAAAGTCCCCCAGCAAGGTCTTGAGGGAAGCGTAGCATGTGCAGCTCAAGGTGATGCATTCATTGATAAAATATTTGAGAAAGTTTTTGAGGATGTCATCCAGCAAGCAATGACATTCTCTGTGGAGTAGAAAAGCAGAAATCTTCTTTTCTCTTTTTTTTCTTTTTTCACTGTTCACACTCCTGCTTATTTGCTCAGCTACAAGTGTATTATATTCTGCATTTCAGTGAGCATTAGCAAAAACATAAAGAACAATCAATAAAATATATGACTCCTGTAGCAGAAACAGCTACCACTTTCATGACTGCAACTCAATACCCATCTGTTTCCTCCTTCTAGACAATTTATAAAGATAAAAGTGTCTCACAGCCCACTGCACCTCCCATATTGCTATTATCTCTGTGGGAACTTTAACACCTGAGAGCAAAAAATTATATAACATGCACTGTGATTAGCTTCCTTTCCCTCGCCTCCTTTTACAGCTCTATTGCTTACCTTCTTTGCCACACACCTTGCTGTTTGCCAATCCCTTTTGCACTTACAATGTTTCAATGCACCCTTGTATTTAGTAAACCAATAGTTTTGATAGCTTTTAGTAAATCTGATGGTTTAGCTTAAGCTAACAAAACACCTGATAACAGACCACAGAAATTAATTACAGTGTGGCATGCCCTTGCTTAGAGGAAATAAAAGTATGCTTACAGTGCAGTTTCTGAAACAATGATTTTAAACAATGCAGTAGAGCACATTGATACTGCATTTTAAGGATTTAGACTCTATTCATACCTCTTCATTTAGGCATCGACACTGAATTGCCGAAAAATCATGGCTTTTTGACTGCTTCAGATCAAAGAAGTTCTTTATGTCTTTACTAAGACATAAAGTGTCTGAAGAGCTTCAGAAAAATAGTCCCTACAGACATCTGTGACTCTTACCTGACTGTAGAAGCCTAATCACCAGATTCAGATGGGAAGAGTTACCATCAAATCATATTCCCGATGCTGAGTGCTTCCATGACTTAGCTGCTACTCCAAAATCATTATCTCTGAGAAGTACATATTTAATGTCTGCTGGCACCCTAATGTAAGTGAAGTTCAGCCTGCTAACAAGAGGTCTAAATTTTTACAGAATAGGGATGAAACCATGGAAAGACATGTCTCCAAAAACTGTAACAGAACAAGGATGTGCTGTTATTTGCATGACAGTATTATTTTTTTATCATCTACACTACATGCTGAAATGTGAGACTTTTCATGCAGTTACAGATGTCTATTTTTTAAAAAATGAAAATGTTACTTCTGTGATAGAAGCAAAAGCCTTTTAAGTCTCTCCTTATGCAAGCTGCTTTTTAGTTTTGACCATGAGCTCATAAACTGTTTGAAGCAGTCTCTCCTCCTCTTTGTTTATAAGAAGTGAATCACATTTTTGGTTGTACTATATCCTAAACAATGATAGTACAAAACTGTGAGCCACTGATTAACTGAAAAAAAGGAAACCAGTATTTTTAACTTCTAAGTTCTGTTCTCCAACAGGCTGTGCAGAACAATGTTGTAAGAAAGGTCTGTATGGGCCAAGACACTAATTCAGTGTAATCAATCTGTCCTTTTCCAGATTTAAACACTAGCTCACTCACTGTTTATATGGAGCAATCTTGACATCCAAATGGAACACTTTAGTGTGAGAAAAGGAACTTAGATTTTTTCAACCTTCAGCCCATACTTCAAGATTTTTTTAAGAAAAAGTCATCATAGAAAAAGTCTGTGATTTTGATATTTGTACTGTTTGAGCAGGCTGTGTCCTTATCTTGTTTCTCACACAACACTGCATTTTTATTTAAGCCAAAACCATTAGAAATATTTCAAAGGGTCTATCAAAATTTTCTACTGCTTAAAAGTGTACAGTTGAATGGCTGAATGGTCAAACAAATGCTCAGAAACAACTTAAAAATTAAGTACAAATCTAGAGCATTACAGTAAGAGTTCTCAGTACAATTCTATTGCTATTCTTGTTGACATTTTATACAAGAATTGTGCTGAAAAGCAAGACAGATGAGAAATTTTGTTCAGTGCAGCTTTTACTCATCTACAGTTCTTGAACAGAGCAAGAAAATAGACACAACTTATTCAAACTCTCAGATGTATTTTCACATTCTGATAGAATTTAAAAAAATGCAAGACTATCAATCAAACTCTCCAATGTTTTACTTTTGGGTTCAAAATAAGTCTGTTCATATGTAGTTTCACACTGTTTGCTCTTTGAAAATTTTTTCTTCAGTAAAATATTACTGAATATATAAAAAAAGTCCTTTTTAGGTTGAATTGAAAACATCAGTTTCAATTTGAATGGCTTGTAAATGAAAACTAGCTGTAGATGCACCATATGAAACCTGTTTTTCTTTAATGTTGATTGACATAACAACATAGTGAATAAATCAAAATTAAGAAATTACAACAGTAGAGTGCAAAAAAATTTGATAGGGCATACTTTGAAACGTTCTTATTGAAAAACTTGTGGTACCATAGCAATATCAGGGAAATCTTCCAAATGATGTGAGAAAAATCTAAGAGCAAAAGAAACAAAAGAATCACAGAATACTTTGGGTTGGAAGGAACCTTAAAGATCACCTAATTCCAAATCCCCTCTCAGGGTCAGGGACACCTTTCACTAGATCACATTACTCAAAGCCCTACTATTGACCTTGAACACTTCCAGGGATGGGGCACGAGGGTTATGGACAGAATAATGTAAAGAAAATAGCAAAAATTTCCAGTGAAAAGTCCACAGAAATCATGTGAAGCCAATATAAAGTAAAATCCACTCACTTAGATCCAATAAATTTCTTAAAAAACCCCAATATTTTCCTTAAGCAATGACAACTCAGCACAATTACTGTTATCATTAAAGATTTGAGTACATTTGTCAGGTCATAAAAATGAAATTAGGAAGCACAGCCAAAAACCTGGGCAATATTTAACTAATAACATTTAGAAAAATAATGTAAATAGTAAACATTTATATTTCTGATAAATATGTAGGTGTTTACAGTCTCATGGCCTTGTTAGTGTAGAATTTTAGCAGACAAGTCGTGAGCAGCACTAAGTGGAAACTGCTCCAGCCACTTTCCTTTCAGGACCCTCTATTCAGGCCATCTGTGGCTCTTTACCTCTCCTAGCCCAGAAGCAGTAGGAAGGGGGGAAGTCATTGTAAGGAAACATGACTTTGGAGCACATTTTTGTAAAGATGCAGGCCATGAATGATGTGTGCATATGGGGAAGTGGAAATGAGAAAGCAAGGGAGTGGTAATAAAAGGCATGACAACCAGCTGACTAAACATGCAGCATCAGGGGAAAACCAAAACGAGCATGGAGATGAACAGTACTGGAGATGAACTTCTCTCTCCTCTGAGAAAAGGAAGGTTTGGGAGAAGGGAGAAATTTTGTAGCATGAAAAGCAGAAACTCATTAGTCAATGAAGGACTTCAAATTATTTTAATGTCATGGCATTACAGAACTGGATGGTGCCTCTTAAATAATTCTTTTAACATTGGTTCCACTGATAGGTTTTGTGAAAACATATTCAGCTCCTGGTACTCACTGGACAAACAGTTCTTTCCCATGCAACATCAACAGAGTGAAACACTGCTGTTCAAGAAATATTCCTATACTCAACACATGTACTTGAAAGTGCACCATTCTGTTGAATTTCTTTAATGTGTATAGAGATGCCCACAATAACACCTGAGTTTTAAAATTCTACTTATTACCACATTGCCAAAATTCTTTGAATACAAAAAAAAATAAAGATTTTCTTCTATTTATTCTTAGAGAAATAAAGCAGAGTCCCAAAGCAATCTATAAGCCAGTAGTATTTTGACAAGAATGATGTAGAAAGTACACACCACACTGAATAAGGTTTATGTGAAGCCACTACTTCTACAAACTTGCTTTATATGATTTCATAAAACTGAAATAATCTTCAAGAGTTATGTTTCTCTGCCTGAGCTGTCCTCTTCCGTCTGAAGATGTTTGGAAAGTAATGCAACAAAAGCAACTATTTTGTGATGATTGGAGGTGTTTTTTGAAAGAAAGCTGCTTTCTTTCAGAAAAGCATGTTATGCCTACAGGCCATAACCAAGCATTTAGCAGTACACTTTATCCATCAAAAAATATGCTGATTCTACTTGAAGTCAGGAGGACTACTCCTACAGCAGTTTATTCTCTGTATCTTTCAATTCAAGTTTCTTTCCTGAGATTTCTGTACAATGAAAGGTATACTAAAGGTTGCATTTGGTGGGGGTTTTTTTATTTTGTTTTTGTTGTTGGTTGGGGTTTTATTTTTTTTTCTCACGTTAGTAGCTGTTTTATTGAGCTGAATGGGTTCTGCGACAAAGTCAGCATTTCACACAAAAAGACAGCAATTAGCTGGTGACAGCTTCTTGGTCAGAACTAACTTGGGCTGAACTGCAACCTGCTATATGTAGGCTGGCCAGCCAGTCCTTTTTAAATGTCCTCTCATTTCCCTGACAAAGTAATTAAAATTTAGAAACAATGGATGTCCCACTTTCCAAATTTTTTGCAGAAAAGATGTTGTGCTTCTTGGTATAAAGGATGCTTTGACTGTCACGTAAAGAGCTTTACAATGCCTTGGTTTCCTTGCTACTGGAAAATGGATCTTGTATCATGAGGAGTTTTGGAACACAGCTTAATCACGAAAAGCTACATTAAACGTCTGAAGGGTACAGTGAAAAACAGACAAAAATCACTGCAAATAAATAAAGCTTGTCTTTCTCTCTGCTCTCCAAAGCAGCGATCTAATCTGAGGCTTGTGCCCTCTGCTTAGTGCAGAGCCGCACTTCTTGGGATGGTGAAGCGAGAGGACGGAGCACCGGCACAAGAGGTGGGGGAAAGGGATCAGAAGACAGGGAGATGATCAGAAGAAGCCAAACAGCGCTGACCTAAGGTACAGCGCGCAGGATGCGATGGGAAAGGGATGTGGGCACGGTGAGCGATGGGAGGGGGACAGGAGGAGCGGAGGAGGAGCCGATGGAAGTGCCGCTGGAGGAGCAGCGGTTCCCAGAGGCAGCGCAGACCCTCGGCGAGGGACGGGGCTGGAGGCGAGGAGGGGCGGGGAGGGAGGGACGGGCTCGGGGGCGTGGAGGCGGCGGCCAGCCCGCCCGGGCGGTGGGAAGCAGTCGGGGGACGAGCGGAGCGCGAAGTCAGCCTGTCCGCCGCCGCTGGAGCCTGGCAGGCACCCTGCTCTCCTGCACGCCTCCCGCACACGCTCCCATCGTTTCCCCCTCCAGGCTGCACCGCCCCCGGCTCCGAGTCACCCCCGTCCCGGCGGCGGGGCCCGGGGCAGAGCAGTCCCTCCGAGAGCAGCACCATGTGAGCAGGACCCGCACCACCGCCGGCACGTCCACGATGTAAAGAGACGTCCGGCTGCTCGCACCCCGTCGCTGCCCGGCTACCCACACTCTGTCGCTGCCGGAGACCTGCCGGCGTCCATCGCTGCCCCGGGCCAGCATGACCGAGGTGAAAGCCAAGGAGCCCAGGGCGCCTCCACCTCCCACAGACGGGGCGGTCCTGCTGCAGGGTCAGCCTGGCCGAGATCCCTTCCGCGAGGAAGGGGAGTCCATCGACATCTCCCTGGACGGGCTGCTTTACCCCAAGAGCAGCGACGAGGAGGAGGACGAAGAGGAGGAGGAAGGGGAGGAGGAGGACGAAGAGGAGGTGGAGGAAGAGACGCAGCAGCAGCATCTGGGGCAGGAGGACGGCCGGGACTCCCTTTCCTACCAGCCAGGGAGCGGCTCCCTCTCGGTCAAGGACTCCCTGGACACCGTCCTGGACACATTCCTGGCGCCCGCGGCTCATGCCAGCTCCACCGTGGCCGCGGCGCCCTGGTCCTTCTTCGAGGCGGAGGAGGCGCCCGACGGCGCGATGAGCAGCGGCCCCTCGCAGAAGGCGGCCGAAGCCCCCCC
>JANPWX010000449.1:2903906-3000701 GCA_024734555.1 Trochalopteron elliotii | reverse complement strand
CTTCGCAGTCCTTCTGCGGTTTAGGGATTCCCGGCCGCCGTGCTCAAGGAGGGCCTGCCCCAGGTCTGCCCGCCGTACCTCGGATACGCGCGGTAAGGCGGGGCGGCGGGGCGGTCGCGGACGAACGGGACCGGGGGTCGCGCTGCGCGGCGGGAGAGCTCCGCGCCTCCTCCTCCTCCTCCGGAGGGGCGGGCGTGCCGCTCGGTGGACGCCTCGGGGGGATATTAAGGGGATGCTGGGGAAAGGACGGGCGAAGTTTCTCTCGGCGAGGGCCTTTTTGGGCTTTTAGGTAGCCCCGTTCTCATTCCCTGCGCTGCCTGAACACGCCGCGGTGTCCGGCTCCGCAGGTGGCACCTGGCATCCTTGGGCACGATGACGCTCCAGAGATGTTGGCTTGTTATCCCTGCGGGACTTCAGGGCCACCCCATGTCCGAGCCCTGGGGGGGCCGTGCAGGTTTTCTAGTTTGTCCTCACTTTCAGCGATATCGTATTCATCAATACCTAAATATTTTTCAAAATAATATTCCCGATTTGGAAAATAACAAACAAACAAAAACACACACACAAAAAAACCCTCAAAAAACCAAAACAAAAAAAAACCCAGAAAAAAGAAAACCCCACAAAAAGCACTTGATTTCACACGAAAAAGAAAACTGAAGCCCTTGTATATTGCTTTGCTAGAATGAAATGGAGTACTATCACGCCAAGATGTGCCTTACCTAGAAATAGACGCAACAAAAGGTGCATGCAATGTCACAGTTTCAGTGGAAATCTTGTCTTTTAGTAAATGCAGTGGTTACCTAGATTAGTCTGCCTTTTCTTGGAGACAACTTGGAAATATTCTTGATAACCCCATCAGACTTAGTTACTGCCGAGAACTCTGCAGCTGAATGGGGGGTAAAAAACTGATTATTAAAGATTTTTCTAGTTGAAATGAAATTTCATATTTCCCATATGAAAGAGGCCTTTGAAATTCAATTGACATCTATCTGATTCTGTCTCTGTACAGGAAAAAAAATCGTCACTATGACTCCACTCACAAGAGTTGTTGATCTGAGGAAGATGAACATTTTAACAGAGTGTCTAGATGGTATCTTTTTTGCTAAATGGTTTAAAATATAACTTTATGCTTTTTTTTTTTTTCAATGTGTTCCTGTATTACCATTGTGGAGACAAACCATTAAGCAGAAAGGCAATCATACTTCAGTTTTTCCATGTCCTTCTGTATCTTGATAGCAAATTTTAAAATGAAGTTTTTAATATCAAACTCATTAATATGGGTAAGTAGTTAACCGTGCAAAGCTAGATGTTTTGTTTCTTTTAATTCTTTTTCTTCTCAAGGCCAGATACGGAAACCAGCCAAAGTTCTCAGTTCGGTTTTGAGTCACTACCCCAGAAGATCTGTCTCATCTGCGGTGATGAGGCTTCAGGCTGCCACTATGGAGTACTTACCTGTGGAAGTTGTAAAGTCTTCTTTAAAAGGGCAATGGAAGGTACTATATGATGCCATTGTTCCTAATTATCTGAAATATGTCTTCTAGACACTAGGGCATACTGTTTATTTATTGCCCATTTTTATAAATATTGTCACTGGAGTGATTTGTTTTGTTTTGTTTTATCAACTCTGTTTAAATAATAACAGTGGTTATTGACAAAGTTCTTCCTTAATTTATTTTTCTAGTATTATTTGTTTTACTTTACTTTTTTGCTATTTATTATTTACTGTTTATCAGTTAATCTTTTCAGGTAGGCGGAGTTAAATAAAAATTTTGTGCACTACACAACTTGTTTTCAAAAGTATAAATGGTGTTCAAAGGAAAATATTGTGAATATGGACTAATGATAGGCAGATAAGAATTTTTTTTGGCTTTTTTATCTTTTTGAATTAATGACTTTTTTCTTGCTTTTGAGTTGCAGGGTTTTGGTTTCTTGGGAGTTATGGAAGTATTTAAAATTTCACTGGACTATTTCAAGTCACAATAACCATAAATGTGTTTGACTTGTTCCAAATAGTCATTAAATGGCGAAGTCAAGCTGCAAGTTTAATGAAACAGTAGCAATACCTATGTTTATTTTGCCATTTTTGATTATATTATGTGCGTTGTGCACTGGGATTTTGAATACGAATACAAGAGCAGACTTTTATATGGTTCAACAGATAAAGCAGTAAAACAAGTCCTATTTTTTAGGCTTTGTCTCTGGTTTTGATTTTTATCTGATCCTGCCAGAACTAGGATATTCAAATTTCTCTGTCATGTATTTAACAAAACCATTGTTCAAATGATAGGATTCCTTAAAATAAAAAACTTGCATCCTGTATTTTCTTGTTGTGATACATAGATTTTCCACTTTATAGCGTTTATCTCTCTCCAAATGAAAAGGAGAATATTGGAAAAGTAAAACCTTAGCATGATAATATGATTAGATTTTTTGTTTCACTGTGCTGTTACTTTTGACTTTAAGCATATGTTCATGTTCTTCCTTTAAATATTTGCGAAGTGGTCTTGGTGTCTAAGTGAGCTTTTGAGCCAGTGCCACATTTTCTCTTTCATGAGAAAACTACTAGAAATATTCATGTTAGGCTGAAAAGTTCTTAACTCACTTGCAGGAATATGTAAGTTTCACTGACTTTTCTAGTTGGTCTCTTGGTTTGGCTTTACATTTTTTTGGTATGTTCTGCTAAATCAACCAAATATTTTTTTTTTAAAAGGTCAGGGAGCTGCAGTTTTAATACTAAGTGTAGCGTAATTTCTGAGTACTGTATTTTGAAATAAATTTTAGTTTTGTTTTTTACATATATAATAATGTTGTAGTATTTTCTTTGATTTTGATTCTGTCAGTTTTAGATTTCATCTCTTTTTAAATTTAGTACCCAGTTCTGTTTGCAGTAGACAAACCTGCTCAAAAACATATTGTATTACTGTTCAGCAAAATTATTTTAATGAAAAATGTTAAGAAGGAATATAACTTGATACAAAGAACATCTTAAAGTTGTTTTCACAGACTATTCAAAGTCTGTATTTGCAGAATCTTAACCAGGTTAAGAATATAGAGTTATTTTGAGACATATGAGAGGTCAATGCAGTTACATAAACAAAAGTCTTAGGTTTTACATAGTAGCTTCATAATTTTAATTTTTAAATTAATCCACAGACTTGAGAGTCTCTTGAGGAAGTGTGTTTGGGTTTTCTAGTAAGGATTTTCAAGGAAACTTCAAGAATGTACATCAGAAACCTGGCTGTAATCAGAAAAGATACAGGTTATTTAATCTGATGGGAAGCAGTGTCAGGCAGTGAGGAGTCTGGGCATTGGCAAAATGAACAAATACAGTTGTACCTGTTTTTGTGTAGAAAGTGCAAGACTGCAGGGGGCTCTTTAGACATGGGCTGATGGACTTCTTATTTTCATTGCAGTATATTATATAATTATCAGCACTGAAATAATTCCATTTATTGATAGATATTTGATTTTATATGGATTTCAAATACTTGTTTTTTAAATTTCATGTCAGAAATAATGGTAGGAAATTGCTCCTCTATAAGAAGAATCAGAGTATTTGTATTTTAAATACAATAAAAAATAGTGTTTAATATTCACACTGGCAATCATATAAATTTGGGACATGTTTTTTCCTTGAAATGACCCCCGCTGCCCATCATTTCTCTGAGTGTAAAGGAATTATTTACCTTTTAAAATTTTCAGCCCTACAACAGACATGTGAGGTTTTTAATAATAATTCATGCAAATAAGATGTTAAATTTTGCAAGTAAAAATTCCTGGTCAAAACTCTGCTTTTCATATAATTTCCGTACGTGACTGATCTTTATGAGAAACTAAAACATGATTGGAAGTAGCTGGCTTTTTCTATTTCATGGATTTTCCCTATCTTGAGATTTTTTTGTGTTTTATGAGGTTCTGTGCATAGATAAAAAAGTATTTAATATAGTAACATTACATTTGTTGGTAAATGTCTATTTCTATTTAATTATTTCTGTATTCTGAGATGTATTTGCTGTTTGAAATCAAACAGCCTATGTATTTTTTGTAATTTTTTTAACAGATATTGTTCTATTCATACATCATTTATTTTACCTTCCCAGGTGTGAGGACAATACTTTATTGGTTGAACACTTCCATTTGAATAAAATGGACTCCTTTATTATCCAGAAACTTCATTTTTTTCCATATCCAATCTATTTGAAATAAAAACAGAGATTATTTAAAATACTCAGACTGAACAACCATTTAAAACTGTATATACTAATTGTGATTTAATCATACATTTGAATGTAATTAGTACATACCCACAGAACTTAAAAAAGGGTCAGAATTGTGTGAGGATCACAAAGATTACTTAAGAATGTTTCTTGGCACTGAATTCTAAAATATGTATGACTTTGTAGATTCTTTCTGTCTTTTGGCTTCTTGGTTCCCCATATGTGGCTACATATGTATATATATATATATATGTATATGAAGAAAAGGTTGGTGTTAATACAACAAACATATTTTTTTCTTGGCACCGTCTTGATGTAGGTTAAACAAAAATGCATGTCTTTTCTTTGGAAACCTGTAGTTTACCAGATATGTCAAAAAGTTAGTACTGCAAACGAGGAGGAGAAGAGGAAAGATACTGGGTTTTTTTTCCTAGGCAACATTTATTTGCATTTAGAAGTTTTCTGTTGGACCCTTACAAATAACTAGTAGTCTGTAGATTCAGTTAATGTACAAAGAAGTGACAAGGCTTTTTAAAAATGTTGTGAAAATCTCCTTTGAGCATAATGAAAACAATTAAAGTTACTGCTATTTATATTCAGTAAAGAAATTTGAAAAGACAAAATTGGATTCACTGTGCTGATAAGGTAGTGCTGTTCCTGTCAGTGAGATAAGAGTGATGAGCACTTTGGAGATAGAAACCAAAAAGTTCAGAAATAATACTCAAAATGCTTTCAAATATGTAGAATTACTGTATTTGCAAAATAATTTGCTGTTGATCAGGCATTATTTAAGTGCTACCAATATATCTCATTCACGATTACAAAACATAGAGGAGAATATTTCCAGCAGGGCATGAGGAGAATGAAGATCAAGAAATGAACTTTTACTTTTCCAGGACTAAATTGCCAAGCAGTCATTAGTGATGACTACTGACTAAAGATTCCTTCATGTAAAACCATGCAGGACAGCTATGATCAAAATGCTGGTGGAACACCATGGTAAAATGTCTGTCCCTGAACAGGAACCCAGTGTTCAGTTTTGGGATTCTGGAGTGACACTGTTGCTAGCATAGAATTTCTTGGTAGCCTGCATTATTGTCTTCTTGTTGATAGTGTCTCTTTTGCAGTAGTTTTACTAATGAAAATTTTAAATTACAAAAATCCTGAAAAAAAAAATCAAGTGCTGTTTTTCCTATAATAAAGCCTCATTTCTTATTTTTGTTTTCTATTTATATTTTCACTTTGTTTGTATTATTGATATCTAAGGAAAAGTAGTTGCCCAAATCCAGAGTCTGAGACCAACATGAATACATGATATTACAGCAGATCAGTCAGAAACTGACTAGTGGTTTGTTTAAACACCTGGGAACGTGTTACAAGCTTGACCAATGATTGTATAACATTTGTCTAGTTTTAATATATGCTTTAAGGTCAGGGTAGCAACTCTGTTGTATCAATGGCATCAGAGAATAAGCTCAATCATATGTAGCAGATAACATTTAGCTGACCAAGTGTCAGCTTTTCTACTCTCTGAGGCCTAAATTTGGTAAACTGGCAGAAAGTAGATTTTCCATGAGGGTATTCACTGTCTGTATATAGAGATTCTGTGAAATCATTGATGATGAGCTACACCTACACAGTAAGAAGGTTGATCATGACTTCAACCAAACTTTCTGATAAAGTTTATCTGACCTTATCAGAGTTATGATAAGCAGTTTTGTGATGGCAGTGTGATTCACTATGTATGTGGTGCAACACTGTGCACAAGGAAAAGTGCTTGTCTATGCTTTTCCATAGCCAAAGAATCTAAAATAGTACAGCATGCCAAGTATTTAAAAAAATGCCAATCACTAGTAGAAAATCCTCTTTGAAAACACAGAGTAATAATTCTGTATTTAGACCCTTTTAGCTGTAAACTTGATGAAGCAGGTGTTAAAAGTTCCTTTTTCTCCTAACTCTGAAGAGTTTTCTAATTTTTAATCCAATTTTCTAGTCTCGATCTTGGGATCAGAATTTGATATAGTGTGTACTGTGAACCTTATGGTGATGAAATGTTCATGAAGTAGAAAACATGCAAACACACAAAGCATACACATGGCAAGTTGAGAGATAAAAATGCCTTGCACTCAATATAACAGATGTGATGTTATTGAAGTACTTTCATTTTGCACATGGCCAAAAGGTGTTAAAGTACAGTAAACTAAGTGTATTTTCAAATTCCAATATACAAAATTGCTTTCTTGAGATGCCTAGAATACAGATGGAAAATGTCACTTTTGGGAGTTCAAAGAATTTGTGTCATGAAAATAAAAGGAAAATCTGCATTGATATGTAATGATATATCTTCGTCATACTTCTGACTTCGAAAGGATTTGTTGTCCAGCAGTCTGACAAACAGCAATTTGATGAATTGATTTATATGAGGCACAACAGTGAAGTGAAGTGAGCTGAGCTGTCATTTGTTCTGGTGCTTTGGGTCTTGTGCTAATGCTGGGCTTCCTACTGCTCTAATTGTGACGTTACCACTGTTTTCCTAATAGACATGGTTTAGTACATAATCAGCTGCAGAAATGTCAATTACTAAAATTTTTAGTTTAACTTTTATGTATTATTTTAGAAACAGTATTGTGTATTATCTTAAACATCTTTTCAGGTGGATTAAAAGCTATTTCAGTAGTGTAAAACTGCCTGCTTTAAAGAGCACCAGCAACTGACTGCTCAGTCTTGCTAATACCGTGTTCTAACTTCCCATGTGCACAATGTGAGCAACCTGAACTGCTTAAGTTCATTTTGTGGTGAATGGAGAGAAATAAGAAATTTTAACAAGAAATTCACTGACATTTCTAATATATACTTGTGATGAAAATAGCAGTATTCTAACTATTTCTCAGCACTGAGTGTAGTGTCAGGTGACCATGTACACTGTCTGCATTTGGTGATATGAATCCCACCCACATCACCAAGGTAGCTTATATAGTTCTGTAGTATATAAAAGGAATATAATAAGCATGTAAAATACTCATTTGATATTGCTTTAGTATTATATGCAAGGTATTATAGGTATCATTAAGTTATTTCACTTACAAAAATCATACTTATTTTAAAGTACTAGAATATTTATAAATTATATGACTTAAGTATATAAAGTGTAAGTATTTATAGTAAAACTGTTCTCTGCTAAAAGTAGATTTGAGGTTGATAGTGTCCATTGCCTTAAATTGTATATTTGTTCCACAGTATGCATGATGTACCACTAGTAGTGTTTTGATAAATACCTACATTTTAGAATCTAATTAACCAAATACAATCAAATTAATCTAAATTGTTTCAATCAAGAGGCAGCAGTATCTGGGTTTTTTGCATATTGCTTTTTTCTGCTACTAATATTTCTGGGTCTATCTACCTATATTGCTCATAGAGTGGATGACCCTGTCCCACTGGTTCAGTTGTAGGACAAGTCAAGTGAAAATACACGTAAAAAAACTTATCATGGCAATGTGCTATGATAATTCCACTAAAATCAGAATGATAGGATGACTGAAATGCAAATATAGAGTCTTATCTTTATAGAAGTATCTAACACTCAGGGATCAAAAGGAGAACAACTGATACTTTAGTAGTGTATACCTCTGAAATAGTTGGCATGTTTTTAAAGTAGGTTTTGTGTTCAAATCCCGTGTTTGTAAGAAACAGACCCCCAAATGACAAATATGGTGACACTTCCATGATTTTACATATTTATATCCCTGATGTAGTTAATTACTTAAAATTATGACCAAGGAACAATTGTGACACAATGCCATAAAAAGAACTGGAAATAGTGACTTGTAGATGCTACCATGTCCTCCTGAAAGGGTATTAGCTGTGGAAAGTTTTTACTGTTGTCAGTTCCCATATTTAGACTATAAGACTTCATACATTTCAAGGCATTGCAGTGGTAAATAGTCTAGGCAAACCAACGGAAAATCAATATGAAACAGAATTCTTAATTTTGCAGTTCATTATACTTTCCATGAATTATGAGTTAATCTTGTTTCATTTTGTTTTCTGTCTTTTTCTTATTGGAAATGATGGAACAGACAGGGAAATGTAAAAAAGATTAAAAAACAGGATTGTAACTTTTGACTCCGTCTAGAAGTGAGTGAAAACAAGATATCTACATTTAATTGTTCTGTTTTGTAGATATCATTTAAAAATTATACTCTCTTTGGAGGTTGCTCTTTGGAGAAATGATTTTGGAAGGAAAAAGACTATAGTGTTACAGGATTCACAGCAAAAGGCAGGAAGATTTTGAGATCAGTATACAAGAGGAGGAAAGAGTCAGTCAAGGATGTTATAAACAATAATTTTTATTGCTTTCACTATGAAATTCTGCATTATTTCAGTTAGATTCCAGGAGAGAACATATTCACAAGTTCCTTTGCTTTCCACTCTTTGTCCTCTTTGGTCCACTGAATCCTTAAATCTTTGCTGAGGTGCAGACTTGCATCAATAGCAGGTCTTTCTTTATACCAATATAGGCTACAGAGTGGAAGTCACACCACCTACTTAAGAACTGGAAGTGAGAATTTTACTTCAATGAGCTAAGAGGGAGATGTAAATCTTTATCAAAAGATTTTGCATGGTAAAGTCCGCGATGGATGTGGGTTTTGGTTAAATAGTTAGATTGAGAAGTCTCACTTCAGGGACTTTCTTTGTTTTTAGAGAAAACACAGAAATAAAATCAGTATTAAATTAAAAAAAACCTCAACAACATTATCTGAAGTGTGTGGAGTCTTGGAGACTAATAGCATGGGATGGCATACAGGGACATAGAGACTGTGTAGTATAGATTAGTTCTTCAAGACTAAAAATAACCACACAATGAGAGGTAAATTCAACCCACATTTGCTGCTTTGCACTTTGAAACAGTGTAAATAGAAGAGTGTTATATTTAGATCTAGGCCAAATTCAATATAATTTTACTTCCCATTTTACCAAAGATGAGCTAGGCCAGACTGTTTGCCTAGCTGTGGAAAACCTGTCCTGTTAGACCATGTTCAGTGTAAGGATTACCCTGTATTTACTCTGACAAGTCAGGTTTTCCACAAGCTAGGGACTAGCCAGGTCTGTTGTCTTAGCTTCCAGAATTCAGATTTTTACTCAAGTGCTACATCTGCACCATTATGTTTTGTTTAAGTGCATAGGTGAACTTATTTTCCATTTTTTAAATTTTAAACCCATGTTTATTGTCAGCTTCCACAATTCCATTGTGGTTTTTGTTTTGGTTTGGTTTTACCTATTGATTTAATTGGTATTTTTAAAAAAGTTTATAAGGCATGAAACCTACTGTTAGACAGTTATTGAGCAAAGCCTTGAGGCTAGCCTTCAGGAAGCAAAAAGTCGATGCTGGGAGACATTTGGCAATAAAGTAATCTGCAAAGAGATGCAATAGGTATCTGTAAGCTTTAGTCAAAAATCTAGAACTAGACTAAATAAAATACCATGATGTATTCTGCAAAGAACAATCCTCCAGAGGTTTGATGGCTTTATACAAAAGCATTGGCAGTTAATAGGGATACAGGGAGGCAGAATCACATTTGGGAGAGAATAAAAAGAGTTGAGATAGTACTCTTCTTTGCAGATAGTAGGAACTGAGTGTTTGCAAACAAGTGCTTGGCTTCTGTGCAGGGTGGCAGCAGTTTAGCACACATGCACTAACCCAAATGACTGATTGCTGTATTTGATACCCCAGGTGCAGATAAAACTTTATGTTTTCCATATTTTGTACATATGCAAAGTCTCTGCAACTCATGAGTTTACTGGAGTGATTGTCAGTGAGCCAAGTTAATAGCACAGTTTGTAATGATATTGTGCATGCTAATTCCAGCACTGTTTGGGTTAAAACCCTCTCAGTATAGCAGTAGTCATTACAGAACTTAAAACTGTGTTTGCCTGCTGACATTAAAACTTGCAGCTTTGCTAACACTAGTGGATTTTGATGGAAGTTTAACAGAAGTACTATCCTGCAAGAATCTGGAACTTTTAAGTGACAGATAAAATCATCTCTGTATTTCTGCATCAAGCTGGTCATGAGCCAATACATTGAGAGTGACCCTCAATGTGCACTTTCAAAAACGAATGACAAGTAAGCATGCATAGGAAACTTTAAAGTGGGTGAAGCTTTCTGAAGATGGGGCGATTGCCAGAAAGTTCCCAGGGTCATATTTTTGTAAGAAATGCTAGTAGCAACCTCTACTTTCAACCTTGTGCTCTAGTGACTAAATACTACTATCCTGTTTTTTTCCTGAGAATTCGTTTGCCTGTTTGTTTTGTTTTTTTTGTTTTCCCGGTTATAATGACAGTAGTCATAGAAAAGATACTGAATATCAAGCCACCAACTGAATGATGATTTTATCTTGATGGGTGTTTTGGGTACTTCATTAGCACTTGGTATAACTGCAATACTCAAATATTGAAGACAATTAGTTCAAATCTAGATGATCCTGAGGACTGAACTGTAGCAAATACGTTTTCAAATACATATTTTGTCATCCCAGGAAAAGCTTCCAAACATCTTTATCTAACAAAATACTGTTCTGTAATTTTGAATTAAGGCAAATATCTGGCATGTGTTCATTTCTTACACAATCTCTCCTTCAAATGGCTGCTGTCCCCAAAATATTAATGTCAAGCAAATAACAGTTTCTCAGAACCCAGCTTTGCACAATGGTAGAAGTGATTTCAAATGGGAACATTTACTCAGATTTATCTATTGAGATGAAATCCACACAGATCACTGGGATTAAAAAAAAGTCCTTTACTGATGGAACTGAAAAATACCAAACAACTGAAACTTAGATATTTTCCAAATAAGTTGCAGCTAAATCAAGATGAGTGGAATACACTTTGGCACAGAAGGTGTCAGGGAGAGGTGGGGTAGAGATGAGTGGAATGGAAAATTGACAAGAAGGCATATGTCAAGTACAGGATATGACTGTGGTTTCTTAAGTCTTGAAAACAAGGAAGTTGTTAACAGTAAGCATCAAGAAATGCCTGAGAATCCCCTGAGAGAATGGGGTTGGCAGCGTTTTGGCTTTTAAGCAAATTTTCTGTGTCCAGATTCTAGGAAGAGATTTAATTTCTGGTCTGGTATACACCGGGCAGATAGACTGTTCGATCCTGTCTAATCTGAAATTTCAGAACATGTGAACATGGATGTGTAGTTTTCATAATGGTGATTCAATTATGATTCGTTTTGTAAATGTAAAAAATGCACTTCAGTCTTAGATTTAAAATAAGCAAGACAAAGTTTGTATGGATTCAGACCATCTTGTGTAGACTTAGCAGACTCCCAGGAAAAGAGGGCCAGAAGAAATCTCCTTTCAGGGGACTGAAGAAAACCCCGAAACAAGAACAAACAAAACTTAAACTATATTTAAGCATTCTTTTGTAAATTAGCTGTGCATTAAAGCACTAGAATACCACAGAACTGAGATAATCCTCATGTATTTTAATTAAATTATTGGAGTTTTAAAATGGTTGTTGCTAATCAAAAGACTGAATGCCTTTTGTAGCTTATAAAGGCAAAGAATGATGAGGAAAAACTTCAAGTAATCCCAAGGAAGAATTGTTCAAAATAAGTATTTTGCTTACTGGTCTGCTGCCAATAGTAAGACAGATTTTTATTCATTCGTCTGCTTTTGGTAATGTTTCCTGTAAGGAGGAGTCCAGGATTAGAATTAATGGGACAAAGTAAATGAGAATTTCTTCTGATTAAAACATTACTAAGGATTTTTTTGTTGCCAGGCAATGTGTGAGGGAACTGTTTTTGTTTTCCTGTAGTTCTCTAAAAAAAGAAGAAATTATTATGAAAATTAATTTCTGACATTTGTGTTTCTTTCACTAAAACCAAACAGGCTGTTTATAAAGTTATAGTTAAGAAGTAAATTACTTTTCTTTAAAAATGTTAGCACAGAAACAAATGTGTTGTTTCACATGGTTCAGCACTCTTTCCTAGATATAGAAACCAGTGAAAATTTAAAAGCTCTAGTACTAAGTTCTGTTATATTTGGAGGTCCATATCCACAATATTCCATTTAATCTTTAGCTTTGCTGAAAGCTGATTTCATTGAGAGGTCTCTATTTCAATACACTAATGACAGGCTCTTTCTAACAATATCATTCAGAATTAAAGAATGAACTAAGCTAACCTAAACCACAAAACTACAATTTCCTTCTGTTTGTCCTTTTTGGCTGTGTTGGCTGCACCTGGTCAGCTGGTATTTCAGCAATTTTAGTGCAGATCTGCTTCTCCATCAGAGGTAATTTACTTTGCTTAAAGGGTTGTGTTTTTGCACTGCCCGAACTTCTTCATTCTGTTTGCTGTCAGAAACTCTGCATCAATCCAAGCAAAATTTACTTAAGTGCTTTGAAAACAGGATCAATACCTTCAAAAAAACCAAGTTTTAAACAAACAATTGGTCTGTCCTCATGCTTGATTTACTTAAAAAATATCGTTAGTGGAATAATTTAAGCAGTTCATGCTGCCTGCTAATTATTTTGGAATTTCATAGATGGGGAGTTCCAACAGACCAAATAAAACATTGTATTCAAATAGTAGCATGATTGGTCAAAGGTTAGCATAAAATGAAGGAGTTCTTTTATGGTTCAAGTACACTTTCTTGAATCTTCATTTATTTTTGAAACATTTATACACAGAAATAATTTTGTCATGTTAGAAAACATAGTATTCATCCTGTTTTTCTCTTGCCTGCAGGGCAGCACAACTATTTATGTGCTGGAAGAAACGACTGCATAGTCGATAAAATCCGTAGGAAGAACTGCCCAGCATGTCGCTTGAGGAAGTGCTGTCAAGCTGGTATGGTCCTGGGAGGTGAGCTGTTTTTCAAGTGGATTTGTAAAAATAGGCAGCCAAGTACCTTACCTTCAGTCTGTCGAGGTTAAACAACATGGCTTCGGTATTGTAAAACAAAAACCACATTCAAATGTTATTTTTGGAAGAATTACCTAAGGTTTTATAATTTCTTAGAATTTTTCTTAAGTGAATCTGGAAACACAGACAAAACACCTTTCTGTAGGAGCCATTGTGTACCCTTACATTCATTTTCTTGAAGGGAAAGGAATTATGTCTTTGGCATGTATTTATTAATAATTTTGGATCAGGCAGTTTGATTTAGGTAAAAAATAAGCAGATTGAAATTGACACTAGAATCAGGAATCAGTACTGTCCCCTTCTATTTTCTGTTACACCCTTCATCATTGCTTTGAGTACATGTCAACAGAATTATATTCTTCTGTTGCAACAGAGAACAGGGGCTAGGGAATGGTTTCACCAATAGTGCAGGCATTGCATACTAGGTTCTGGGAAGTCCCCTCTTTGTATTAGTTTTTTCTGTAACAGATTTGGAGTTTTTTTACGTATCATTAAATTAAATTAAATCATTAAATGAAATGAAAAGCACTATGCCTTTGAAAACCTACAGGGAGAAAATGGTGCATGATCAGGTAGTCATGTGGGAAGTTTTGCATGTGATTACAGGCAGGAATGGTGCTTGTTTTTGCTGTATTTTCTTTCCATATTTTGGATCAGCACAAAGCTTGAAAATACATGGCTAAGGCTATAAGAAAGTGGCCTTATAAAAATGATAAAAAGAATATGTTCCTAAAGGGAGTTAAAAAAAAAAAAAAGAGAAAGACAAAAACCTGCTTTATTTCCAATCTAATCTATTTTAGCCCACTAAAGCTGTCTGTCTGTCTCCCTCCCCCGCTCAACCCTACATTACCTCCCCCACATTTAAGTATTGTTTTTTATCCCTGAAGGAAGAGCTGGTACTAGACACTCTACATCCTTTCATTATCTTGCTGATCAGCATTCATTGGCAATTTAAAACATGTATATAGTTTTCAGACTGATAGTTTGATTGCACAGCTCTGTGTTTCCAACTCCTGTAAGCTGAATGCAAGCTCCATGGAGCTGGAGTGTTCTGCACACACGGACATTGTGTCATTCTTATATGGTCAGTCAGTGCCACCTCCCAGTTAAAAAAATAAAAATGGAGCTGACAAGCACGTTGTGCCACTGAGCTGAGGGGAGAGGGACAAAAGGAGGACACGTCCTTTGGATCTTTCTCAGATTGTAGTGGTGTTTTAAAAGTGGAGAGTAGCAGTGCAGTAGAGAAACAGTGTTACTACAAAGGCAGAACCTAAAGCTTTGTTTGCCCGACTTTGGAAGAGGAGAAAGTCAAGGAGGCAGAGGTCCTGAATAGGCTGTGGAAAATACAGAGTAAGAATGAAGACACAGGAGGAGGAGTTGGCAGATGTAGTGCCTGCCTTTTAAATTTTGGGAGAACATGCAAGGTTTGATCAATTTGACCTCTAAAATATATACCTGCCTAAGGCAGGTTGCTTAGACTAGATGATCCTTAGATCCCTTCCAATCCAAACCATTCCATGATTCCAATGGGTGTAAATCAATGCAGATAAAAAATTCATTCCTGACTGTAAATTTTTCACAGCTGAGAGTTTCATGATGATCTAACATGAATTTTCATTTATGATACCCTGGGTAACACCAATAACTAAACTCTGTGTGTTTCAACATCACAGGCGTGGTTTCAGCAAGCAGAAGAGCGTGAGATGACTCACTATCATTATCTCGTCCTTTTGCTTCAGCATTGTTCTGCATAGTAATGCTACATAGGAAAAGTTGCCAGCAGGCTTGCCTTCATTCTACACTTTGTGTGTATTTATGGATGCTAGTTTTCCTAGTGTTTTTTAATATATGCATTTTGCTCTGGGTGTAGGTAGTAGAAACAGAAAACGTTGGACATTTTTTGCCAGCAATATTGATCAGATGGTATGTCCTCATTAGTGTATCCTCTTAGCAGGATGTTATGTCCTCCTACAAAACCTGGGGATAAAGGTGCTCTGACTTTTATTTTATTAATATCGGGTATAAAGAGGGTAAAATCTTCTTTCTCATCACCATTTAGGATCACCTTTTTTTCTCAGCTATTACAAAGCAAGCATAAATATTTTCTTTGAATTTAATACTAGATTGTTGTATCTTGCCAGTTGGTTATGTTGCTTAGTCTTCTCCTAAGTATACCTAATCAAAGCTGTCTCTCATTTTTTGAGAAGCCTGTGCAGTCCAGTTCTTAGAAGGACATGGCATTTCATCAGATCTCTGCCTTGATATCCCCACCCACACCAGCAAATAGAAAGCAGAAGTTGGGCAATGGAATAAAGGAAATAAAGGAAATAAAGGAAATACTGAGTGAAGGTGTGACTTTGGTATCTCTATTCCTTTTTTTGTCAGCTGTCTGAGATTAAGTGTAGTATTTCAGATGCTCCTAGAGATGTCAAGAGTTCTGGGGGGATTAGGAAGCTAATTGTTTATGCCGGCTGAAGTAGAGTGCTTAGTACTGAAAGAAGAAAAGACAGATATAGACCAAAAATGAGGAAAACTGGAATGAGACTATTTGTAAAGGAGGATTTAAAATTCAAACTGCAAACAAAATCTGAAGATAGGCTGTTAACCATAATACTCTTTCTATGCTTATTGCTACCCTTCTTCCTTTTGTTTGTCTGCTATGTATTATAATTCCTTTGTTGTATCACGTGAGCAATATTTCCTGTCCATGACTTGATGTGCTGATCAACACAATATGATTCAGATTCATATATGGGTTGTTACAGGGCTTACATAATTTTCCCAAAAACATCAGTGATCAAAGGGCTGGGAAGCCTGCCATGTGAGGAAAGGCTAAACATGAGCCAGCAGTGTGCCCAGGTGGCCAAGAAGGCCGATGGCATCCTGGTCTGTATCAAGAATGGTGTTGCAACCAGAACCAGGGCAGTGATTGTTCCCCTGCACTGGGCACTGCTGAGGCCACACCTCAAATCCTGTGTTCAGTTCTGGGCCCTTCCTTGCAAGAAAGACATGGAGGGGCTGGAGCATGTCCAGAGAAGGGCAACGGAGCTGGGGAAGGGTCTTGAACATAAATTCCATAAGGAGCAGCTGAGGAAGCCAGGATTGTTTAGCCTGGAAAAAAGGAGGTTCAGGAAGGACCTTCTTACCCTCCACAACTCCCTGAAAGGAGGTTGTAGCTAGATGGGTGTTGGGGATCTTCTCCTAGGAAGAGACCTGTGACAGGATGAGAGGACATAGTCTCAAGCGGTGCCGAGGGAGTTTCAGCTGGGACATCAGGATGAAATTCTTCACAGACAGGATTGTTAAACTTTGGAATGGGCTGCCCAGAGATGTGGTGGAGTCACCATCCCTGGAGGTGTTTAAAGAAAAGCTGGATGTGGCACTAAGTGCTCTAGTTGCCAAGATGGGGATGTGTCAAAGTTTGGACACAATGGTCTTGGAGGTCTTTTCCAACCTAAATGATTCTGTGATTCTCTGATTCTGTGAACAGGATTTGTTCAACCTTGAGAAAAGAAAGTCTAGGGGATACCTTATCACCATGTTCTACTATTTAGGGGGTGACTGCAAAAATGGGAACTCTCTTTTTACAAGCAGTCACATGGAAAAGACAAGGAATAATGAGTACAAGTTACTCCTGGGGAGATTCTGATTAGACACAAGAGGAAAATATTTCACAATGAGAAAAATCAGCCATTGGCATTATCCCCCAAGAGACGTGGTGGACTCTCCCCTGTTGAACAGTTTTAAGGTTCATCGAGGGCAAGGTGCTGGGTCATCTTGTCTAGGCTGTGCTTTTGCCAAGGAGGCTTGGACTAGATAGTCCTTGAGGTCCTTCCCATCCTGGAATTCTGTGATTCTGTGATAAATGTCCATACACAAGTTTCCAATTCTTGGAACAAATTACATACTTAAGACATCCTTGAGTATTTTAAATGAATGAGAATTGGCAATACTTAAAATCTCTTCTTGTGTTTACAGCCTGGATAAGTCAAGATTTTTTTGTGCATTTTCTGATTTCTGCTGTTTAGAATTTACATAGATATATTTTTGCTCTTTTACCCCTGACACTTAGTTTCTTCATGCTGGCCTTGATTTAAATGAAGACCTGCTATTTTGCTTAATTAACATGAGAAACACTAAGATTTTACAGGATATTAATGATAAGATTCCAAAAATTACTACATTATCAAATTAAACTTACTTCTTAGAGAAGTACACCTATCTTCCATTGAATGTCACTGAGTAACGACCATATAGATGAGTCCAATATTTTATTACATGGACAACGGTTCCATTTTTCACCCCTAAATTCAAAGCAATTTCAAACTCCTAAGTTGTTCTAAGAGGAATTGTAGGTCAGTCGTACATAAATTATAGAACAGCAACAAATAACTTCAGTAATTTATTTCCCTATATGGACTGTTTCTTCTTTCTTAATCTGTAGAAGGAAAGTATCAATAAAAGCATGCACTTAATTTTACCATATTTGTCATTCCCTGTGATGGTGTTAATTGTCTTTGGGTTTTGTAACCTCATAAATTGAGACATAAATCTATCCCCTTTCTAATCTTAAATGCAATAGGATAGCCGATAGCTGGATCAAGTCCTGAAATAAACAACTCTTTTATTTATTATAAATGAATCCGAGGGTGATTATCACAGATTCCTTGTTCAGCTATATTGCTAAAGTACTGTGTTCTTCATTATTTCAGTCAGCTTTCAGTCCACAGTGCAGTGATTACGTGCAGAAAAAGGGGAATTAATTTTCCAGGTAATATTTTCTGAGGTAGGATCAAAGGGCTTGTTAAAATCAAAATGTGTTACTTGTCCTTTGCTGCTTTCTCTGTGTTGCATATACCCCCCTAAGGTGTACATGACTTGTTTTTCTACACAAAATACAAGAGCATAGTGACCTTAAAGTAAGGGCCATAGTGTTCTGTCAAGAATAATACATCATTGATGCTTTTCACCTCATTACAGGGTAAGGAGAAGGATACTGAGATGTTAGACTTATACTGGAAACCCAGCCCTTGTAATATAAAGTGTCTACCATCAGTAATGTCTGATTTTCTGTATGATTCTGTATACTTAGTTAAAAAAATATTAAAATACAGAATTAGGGAGTAAGGAGAAAATCATAATATATTTGATAGTGAGAATAAATAGATTTTATAATTTTTATGTTTTCTAGGTACATGTAGAACATAAATACTATAAACATACTATTTGTAGTAATCAAGGGTAGGGGAACAGTGACTACTTAGAAACTGCTTGAGTGGTTAGCTACCTTAAAATGAAATAATGAAAATGTTACCAAAAAATGTGTGCTATCTAAATGCACACAGACAGGTTATAGTATTAAGAAAAGTAGTTGTCAGAGTGGATTGGTATTATTTGCTCTTTATGGGACTGAGTGGAGACATCTATTTATCTTACAGCACAAACTTACCTGGGCATTTTGTAAACAGCAAATGAAAAATTAAGCTATTGTCAAATCTCTCATGTTTTCCTTATGTCCTTAAGAGTTTTTATTAATTTGATGTGGTGTCCTTGTTGTAGATGGAAAAGTTTGCTGTGAGTTATTAATAGTCACCTCTCCAGTAGTAGATAGGTAACAAGTGGCGTTGTTTTACTTGTGGCTGTTAAGCAACATAATTAGCAATGAACACATAAGCAGTTCTACAAACCAGTGTGACATTAATTCTGATACATTTAGTCACTTGGAAACATGGGTACTTATTAACTACTAACATTTCCATGTGATAAGCATTCTGTTTGGTTTCTTTCTTTACTTGTTCTCTGAACTGTAAAAGTATCTGAAGCCATTATTCCTGAAAACACCTGAAATCATTATTTATGAACTATCAAATGCATTGTTACTTCTGTTTTCCTTCATGCCTACACAATACTTAGTGGGAAATTCCCAGCATGTCTATGACTGTGTGTAGGTTTGTTATGATAAAAATTGGCTCTAGGTCTTTCGGCATAATAAATTGTCTATTCTTTTCTGGATTTTTGTTTTACTTTTTTTTCTTGGTTCAGTTGTAACATCTTTGTGTTTGGTTCTTTACTGAGAAATCTCTAATCAGAAATATTTTTATTCTTACCACAAGTGATAAAAGGAGCATATCATTGTTGGGGCACTTGATACTAAACTAATTAAACCTGCAGTTAAGTTAGTGGGAATATGACCCCTGAATGTCATGATGAGTGTTACTGTTTTTGTCATTGCCTCCATGTTTATTTTGGTTCCCCAGTCATGTAAATAGGACCGTAAATATATTTATTGCATTTTTGACCCATTTTTTCCCTAAAAAAAACTTGTTTGGAAGAACTAAAGACCTGGCAGGATTTCATCACCTTTGAGGATCTATTTAAAGCAGATGTGTTCCATGTAGTCACCTCTGCATGGATTTGCCTTTTCATTCAAACTGGTAATAAACTGAGCGTTACTGTCCTTGAATCTCTGAAGGTTTGATTTTCTGTGTCTGTAGGGTGCACTGCCAGACTGTTTCCATGAAAGAAATTTGAAGAATTGCTACCTAAACCTATATGTTTCCATAGCCATACCATATGTATCTGTGCTTATTTTGGCAAGGCAGTTCAGCTATTAATTTGTTTTAGTTAGTGTTGTTCATACCACTGCAGTATGGAAATAACAATTAAAAATTCTGAGAAAGGGAAATTATGCTTTAGGAAGTGGAATATTTTCCAAGCATTGACATGTGGTTTTACAGTATTTGTTGGTCTTTCACTCATCCCCTGGGTATCAAAATAGGATTCAGCCATGAGACTGAAATGCTCTTAGGAAACTGGAGGAAAGGAGTTTCTGTGTGTAGTAATTTATTACTAACATTTTTGCTTTTGAGTATTAGGGAGTAAAAGAAGCAGTATCTTTAATTGACATTAAATAGAAACTGAATTTTAGAGCCAGCTGGCTCAGCTGTTGGCATATGACAGAACAGTGGGAATTGAACCAGAAAACACTTTATGAGGTTACTGTAACCTAGAATCCATGGCAATAATTTTAATGGGTGGGTGCTCTTCATCCCATAGTGAAGGGTGTAGGATACAGAGGGAGAAGCTCTTAAGAATTTTCCATTATCATTTTTCAATTACATAAACAGTCAAAAAATAGAGGACTTATTCTGAAGACAGTTCTGGTTTCCTTGTATAGATTAAAAGCGTAATCCAACACTAGTGGAAAATACTAATGTTACTGGCTACCTCTTTTTAACAGATCATGAATTTTCTTTTTCAGGTCGAAAATTGAAAAAGTTTAACAAAATTAAGGTTGTGAGAACATTAGATGTTGCACTCCAGCAGCCAGCAGCCCTTCAAGATGAAAGCCAGTCTCTAACCCAAAGGCTGTCCTTTTCTCCAAATCAAGAAATACAGTTTGTTCCCCCAATGATAAGTGTTTTACGAGGCATTGAGCCAGAAGTTGTCTATGCTGGTTATGACAATACAAAACCCGAAACACCAAGTTCCTTGCTGACCAGTCTGAACCATCTTTGTGAGAGGCAACTTCTTTGTGTAGTCAAGTGGTCGAAATTACTACCAGGTAATATCATTTCTTATTTGTAGTGAGTTGTAGTTAAGCAAATATTTTGTGGGAGGAGCAATCTAAAGATAATATTATTGACTGCCTGTTAATTCTTCACAAATTCCAGAATTATTAAGTTTTCACTTATCAGATAATATAATTAATCAAATGTATTTTAACAGGAAAGCACATTTGAAAGAATCCATCTAAATATTTAGATTCATTCCAAGAATGCACAGGAGCTCAGGGAGTTCCTGTATGTGATTGTTGTAACAGCCTTTCTACCCCAGCCCCTCTTACTCTATTATTTATTCATTTGATATAAAGAAGTTGCATATCTGCTTATTCATTATTCTTCTCATTACTAAAGTGAATTTTTGAAAGCAACAAAGAAAATTTTTTATAAATAATACCAGTTAGGACTGAGCAACTCACAAACAGACTGGTAATGAGAAGTAATTAAAAAAAATATATCCATGTTATGTATATCATATGTATATGTATATCATCATGGTCATCCTGGGGTATATAGAAATCAATGCAGTTTGATGTGACCTCAGTTTGACACCTTGCTGCTGCAGGAAGCAGTAGTCTCAATCACTGCTCTTCCCATTGCAGTTGGCACTTACCAGACCTCTTGAGTGAATTGATTCATCTCACTAAGTGAGAAGAAAAGAAACCGGTTTTTTAGCCCTCTGTGGTTTTATGATATATTCAGGAACTGAACCAGTTCACTGAGGAGGAGCATGAGTGCCAAAGCTTGCTTGAAGGAGGTAACAGGACCAAGTGTTGAGGAACAGAGCACTGCTTTCAGTGGCAGGAAGCTGTTAGTTTCATTCAGATTATTTGTGGCAATCTTTAAATTTATCAAACAGCAAAAGTTACCAAACACAAGTGCACAACTGAATATGGTTCTCTTTAGTTGAATGCAAGAGAGATACTCATATATGGATGTAACAGCTGCATCTTATGTTAAGAACAGTGATGCTCAAGCTATCAACGTTAAATATGAGTTGGTTACAGTGATGATGTTACAAACTGTCATATTTTTACCAAAGGCAAAAGAGATGCATTCGTGTCCTCTGAAACAGTCATTTTTGCCAAAATAAATTCTGGTCTGAGCATTTCAAAATACTGGATGACAACAAAAAGACAAGAGGTTAACTATCGAAGTAAGATAGGCAGTTATTACCCAAGAATCAGAGAGCTACATCCCCTAAACTGCTTGTCTTTCTAGGTGTTCTCTGTTTGATAGCTTAGATTTGTAATCTCAAAACACTTACTTAGCAGCTGTCTAAATGGGAATTCTGAAATATTTTGTCTTTAATTTAATTTCCAGGTTTTCGGAATTTGCATATCGATGATCAGATCACCCTCATCCAGTATTCCTGGATGAGTTTAATGGTTTTTGCGATGGGGTGGAGATCATACAAACATGTCAGTGGTCAGATGTTGTATTTTGCACCAGATCTCATTCTAAATGAGTAAGTAGAATGCTCTTCTGTTGTCTGAATAACATTTTGAACTTTTATGTGCCAATGGGAATGTGTCTCCATTGAAGATTTCATTCATTACTTGTTCTGTTTCAAAATTAATGGCCAAGTCGTGTGGCCATATCAAAGGTCATTAACTTTGGGAGGGGTTTTGTGGGACCCCCAACTATTCTGTGTACATGGTCAAGCAAAAGAAGTTCAAATAGTATTTTAATTATCTGAGAGAAAAAAAAATAATAATTATGCCATCTGAAGATTTTCTTCAATTCATCTGAATAAGTCATGAGTTAATGTTTACTAAATGGAACTGAGTGTGGGTTTTTTTGGTTGTTTTTGTTTTGATGGCTTTTGCAAATAGTTTGCGTATAATCTAAATGCTCAGTTTTGACACTTTCTGATAAAAATTATTTTCTAATGTGCATTTATTCTTAGAAAAGTGCGTTTGTTGTTAGAAAATTGTAAAAAATATTCACCAAGTAAGAATTTTAGTATCAAGAAAAAATTATATGACACTGCTCTGGAGAGGGGCTTTTTGGCTTGTATTTTCCTTCACTATGCTGTTTAATATAGATAATCATCATTTCAGTCTTTGTCAGTTTACCAGCTCTGCAAATTAATATTATCAGACTCGTAATTTTATATTCTTTGGTTATAGTACATGGGAGGTTGCCAGAAACAGTAAAAAATAATTTAATCCCAGTCTTTATTTTTCCTTAATACATTTTCCTCAGGTTTGTTTTTTTTTTCTTAAAATACTAAAAGAATTGCTATGAAGCAAGCTGAAAGAAAAACAGGTGCTTTGTAAGACATATTGTTTAAGGATTAAGAGGTGGATCTGCAGAAGATCTAGACATCTGATTTTAAAATCTATAGATGTGCAAGATCGTCCCAGTGAAGTTCTTTATGGAAGATATTCAGTAGAGCCGACCCTATAGCTCCTGACATTTTCTCTTCCAGATGGTTGTAAATCACTGTGAGGTTGTTGAGTAATGAATTATTTCCTCTCCCATTTTTATTTATTGTGCTGTACAAATTGGAATACTTAGAAGTGATGAGATTGAAAGAATTTCTGACTGTATTGTTATCCTAGCATAGTCTGATACATCTTATGGTTACATTCAGTAGAAACACAGAGTGAGATGGCTTTATGCAGTAACGTCATGTCTTGGAGTATCACCCCACTTGTGAACCACTGCTGACACTTTGTGAAGAAGACTTTAAGTACTTTCTTTGGGAATGGTGTTGACATTTATGAACCCGGATTACAATCCACCAGGGACAGCTTCTTATTTTCAGCTCAAGATCATCTGTGCTGGGTGCTGACAACATATTTCCCTCTTGGTTATGGAACATCTCATCAGGGTCATATTAGAGATGTTATAAATAAAGGGATGTAAAAAGTAACTGATTCACTGAATGATAGCTGCAACTGTTTATTGGAAATAAGTTAGCTTTTAGATCAGTAAAATGCAAACAAATTTGTTATCTGCAATGATGTCTAAGCTTTGTACTTTCATATTCACTTTAAGCAAGGGTAGCTGCTGAACAGTGCCAAAAAGTTAGCTGTCCTGGTCAGGTATCCCCATGACTTTAGTTAAGCTGAACCAAGCACTCTCTGGCTGCGCTGTCAGGTAAGGAGTTTATATGCCTGAGAAGTACCCCAGAAAAAGCCATTCATTAGCAGGTAGAAGGATCCCTGACATGACTCACCATGTAGGAGTGCAGGCACTAATGACAGAATCACAGGAGTGTGTGCCTAGAGGTAGAAAGGGATAATGGAAATTCCTTCTGCAGGGGCAATACACACCATAGTTGTTTCATAATTATCATGAAACCACAATCCAAAGCTTGTGTCACATCCAATCTATCATTTAGTGAACTGAGTTGTTATGCTTCTTGGGAAGGACGTGTTTGGTCGCATCCATTTCAGATCAAGAAAGCCAGTAGTGCTAGTTTGACAAAGATTTCTTGGTATTGACACCTTACAAGGAATTACTGTTAATTGTACTTTGAAGTGTCTGAAAATTTGAGTAAGAACAGCATTTAAGCTGCTAACCATGCAAGCTGCTATTGCTCTTCGTAGATAATAATTAAGAAGAGATGCTACCAAAAAGCAATAGAAAAGGAGATTTAAAGTAGATGTAGAAACAAATCCATTCAGGTCTAAAAGATTAAATTTATATGTTTATGTCATTTAAGAGTTAGTATGAGGTATCAGATGTTGAACAACATTGAAATGATTTTCGTTGAAGATAACAGTAACACTGTAATAAGAAAAAAATACAGTGCATTGAAAAAGTCTTTAAAATGGAAAATATCTTCTGTTTTGATTGCTGAGTTTACTATCTGCAGTCAGGTTGGAATGCTGATCTGAATCCTCTAGCAGGTGGGGGAGCAAAATTTAATCTTCCTTTTATTGTGCTTAATTCATCTGGATTGGGATGCAACCTTTTAAAATCAGTCCAAGTTACTGGATCATCAGGTTAATATGCTGTGAATTCAGCCTAGATTAAAAACTGTGTAATGCTACCATTGCAGTCATTTCAGTTGAAAATTATTCTCCTAATATGTATATGCAATAATACATACTCAATATACCAAAATCACGAAAAGAAAAGTGGTATTGAAGTGCTGCAAAACCCCACAGGTTTATGTAATTCCTGTGTGATTTGTTCTGGTTACTTCTGTGGGAGTTTAGGAAAGGTTCTATTAATGTCTCTGTTTACTTAGCATGTAAGATTTTTTACTGTTTCTTTAATGGCATAACAGGCCACAAAATACTATCATTGCTGCTAGAAGCACCAGGCTAGAGTTGCTACAAAGTATTTTGATACAGATGTTTTTGCAAAAACTAAGAACAAGCTTACAGACTTTCAGATTTATCTTCAGTTCTATACTTTGAAATCTTTACAGACATAGAAGAATCTGTGGACTTCTAAAATAAGAGAGTACTTCACATTAATCATTAGGGTATTTTTAATTAATAAACTCCCCTTATTTTTGGTGGTTGGCATTTAGCTTTGATAGGTTTTTGTTGTTTTTTTTTTTTGTTGTTTGTTTGTTTGTTTGCATGGCAGTAACAGATTAAACATCCAAAATTGTAGCACATTCATTACAATAAAAAAGAGCATAGGAACAAAAAATCAGAAAATTGTTTATGTGTATAAGCTCATCTTTAATATTTTTTGTAATGGGATAAACTGCTAACAAGACCTTTCTTTCAAGCAGTTAGTACTGGAGCCATTCTTTGTCTTTGTTTTCATGGTTTTTAATTTATTTTTTTTACCTTTTCTGGGTGTAAGACAGAGGATGAAAGAATCATCATTCTATTCCCTGTGTCTATCCATGTGGCAACTCCCACAGGAATTTGTCAGACTTCAAGTTAGCCAAGAAGAGTTCCTATGTATGAAAGCACTGTTACTTCTCAACACAAGTAAGTTCTTTTGTTTCTTTGTAACACATCACTACTAAAGAGCTTTGAACCATGTTGTTTAACTTGACAATCACTAACCTCTCTGGCTTAACAAATGGAAATGTCCTAGATGGAATGTTAGTATTCCAAGACTAAAAAATGTTTTTGTAATGTGTGTAAGGAACAAAGAATTTGTGATTCATTGTTGGTTTTATTGTGTATAAAGATACTGGGGAGATGTTGGATCCCTTTTGGCATATGGCTATACTGTGTTACACATTTTCAAAACAACTGTGCAGTATTTCTGCCTGGAAACATCAAGTGACTCTACACAGATTTAAAAAGATCCAACTAAACCAAAACAACCGTAAAAGTATTAGAATATATTTTAAAATATTTAATAAATTATCAGGACTGAGGTCTTTATCTCAACCAAGATCTTAAAGCATGTTTGCTCAAAAGAATTAGAGAAGTGGACATGACAAACAATACTAACATTTATTCAACTTTTTATAGTTATAAATAGGTGAAGTTTAGCACAGATATAAACAAATGGAAATGTTTTTCTTTGGTTTGTTTCTCTGGAAACAAAATCCGTGGTCACTTAATCATACGGATCTTTTAAAGAATGCAGCATACAGCTGCATTTCAGTTTACATGGGAAATGTGGTTGTTGGTGAACTTATCTTCCAACATTTTCTCTGAAATACTAAAATTTACATCTGCTGAGGCCGTAATTGTTAGTTACGAATCCCCAATTTGAAATTTTTGAAGTTCTACAGGTGCTGTTAGAAATGAGAATAAGCACTTTTGAAAAGTATAGTTGAAAGAATGTAAAAGTTTGGTTCTCAACAGACAATGGAGTCTGAGGAGAGATGTGCAAATCCTGCATGACCTGCTTCTTGGTTTCACAAAGTTTAAGTAATTGATAAGGAATTAAATTTTAGTCACTTTCAGTCTGTACTTGGCTGATTTTTGCATAAGCCATTCTTAAAAAAAACCCTGGTCTCAGCAGAGAATAAGTTTGAAAGGATTAAATTTAGCTCATATGAACATGGAAATTGCTAAAAGAATAGCAAAATACCATACACTAAAGCAGAAAAGGTAATGTGGATAAAAATCCCTGTCTGATGTAATCCCAATTGCTTTGTTAGAATATGAATGTGTTCCTGTTTTAAATGTTTTCCACCTTTTCTTCATCACAAATATACTCCCTTGTCTATCTTTGGAAATTTCAGTTAAATTTAGATAAATCTGTGATATTTCAGCTATATCTGTTCCAGAAATTTCATGTCAAATTCTAAAAAGCATTACAATGGTTGGTCCAATCCTTCTCATTTCTGAGTGCATCAATTTAACAGAATTCATCCAGTTACCTTTTTTTATCAACTTCATTGTACTCAGAAGCTGTTTTCTAAGATGATATGTTTATGTATATGCAAGAAATTACTTAAAACAAAAAGTATTTCTACCTGTTCTGATGAGTTTTGCTTTTTGTTCTCTCCTGCATTTATTGTCTTATAGGAAAAAACAATTTGTCATATCTTTGGGAAAAGGAACACACCTAACAGTTGTTGCTGAGACATTTAGTAAATGTTTGGTACTGTATAAATATAATTCCACAAAAGTATTTTCAAAAAGCCATATAACCTCATTGTTGTTCTAAAGTGGGGGTTTTTTAAGACTACTTTTATTTCAGTCATGATACTCATCTTAATCGTCTTCAAATGTGAAAGTAAAAGCATTTCAGGCTTATGTATACTAACAGTAAATGAAGTAAGACTTAATGCTGGATTAGAGGTGCAAGTCAGGGATAGCTTCCATCTAACCCTAAACTCCATCAGAGTCACTTAATGTGAAAACATTCCTTGGTTCTTTATAAAACTGTTGTTAAGAAATGTCCTGAATCATCCAGGCTTTGAAAATTAAGGTATTTTTTTCCACGACACTTACCACTAGCAGCCACTAACAGGTTCTTTTCTCAGTGTTCTCTCCATGTCCTCCTTTTGATTCTCACCCCTGACCTTTAAGAGAAGAGGGAGTTCAACCAATTTCTCCTCCTTGTTAATTTTCCTAAAAAGCTGTTCATCTTTAAGACTCTGATCTGTTCTATGAAGTGAAAGAGGTTCAAGCAGGAGGCCTGAGCCCTGGCAGCCTTACTTTCTGCACTACTTTAGAGCTGTTAGTTCATTCCTTGATTCCATTTTGAAGCACTCCAGCTAGATCTCCCTACATTTGCTGTGAAGAGGGCAGACCCTCAGCAGTGTAAACATGAGTCAGTAACATGCTTTCTCAAAGGCAGGAGTGGTTCTTTTATCCAGATTTCTTTTTCCCAGCAAACACATGTACCTGAAATTTAGGGGTATTTCTAGATATAGGCAGTTAGCAAAATGAACTGATTGCTCCTGGTATATCCTTTTAAACTAATCCTTTTAACTAATTGTATCACTGTTTTTGGAGTAACTCTTGAATGGGAAGAAGTACCTGGCACATAATAATGAATTGCACTGCATGGCATGAAATACTGTAAATTTTTCCTGTACTTTAAACTTCATTGCCTTCAGAGTAAACTAGAGCTCAACTGGTTTTTTGGGTTTTTTTTTAGTTCCTTTGGAAGGTCTGAGAAGTCAAAGCCAATTTGATGAGATGAGAACAAGTTACATCCGAGAACTGGTGAAGGCAATTGGTTTGCGCCAGAAGGGCGTTGTGGCCAACTCACAGCGTTTCTATCAACTAACAAAACTGATGGATTCCATGCATGATGTAAGCTTATTTGTTAACATGTTCTGCTCTTCATGTAAGAAGGAACTGGTATTTCTTAAGAGTAATTCTATGGAAGGGAGTTGTCCTCATTGCTAAACAACAGAAGAGAACAAAAACCAATCCTTTATTGTGTATATTTTATTCAGCATCAGTATATATGTTGTGCACATATTTATGGTATACAATATTGAAGTATTTGTGAAACATGCATTAGAGTGCTACCATTTTGTTTCATTTTTAGTGTAACATAACCAGTACAGTTGTGGGCTTTGGTAGGGGTGGTGCATATGGGTGAGCATGTGTGAGCATGTGTGTACTTGTTCAGGAAAATAGTGTGAGGAATAGGCCATTCAAGTTGCAAAGTCAGACTACTAAAAATGAGTGAAAGGCAACCAAGATTGGCTTTGCAACCTTCAACTGGTTTTATGTGTATATTCTATACTGCTTTTTCAGTATCTGTCTGTGTTTGGGAATTGAGTAATTTTTGAGAATTATAGATACCAAGTCCTGGGCACTTTTGAGCCCAAAGCTTGTTGTGAGGAGCTCCCAGGGAGTTCAAGGTAGACAGGATCTTTGCATCTTTGTATTCTTCAGAACTCAGCAAATCTGCATTTTATTTTAATTCAATCTCTTCCTTTCAAATGCATACAGTAAAATAATCTGTGAGGGAGAGAGGCTTACTGCAAAATAGCAAAGTGATATGTAGTCCATGGAGTATCTTCATTCAAGTCCTGTTTCAGGTCAGGCTGATAAAGTGGTGGGAGATACAAGAAAAAGAAAAGTCATCACACTGGAGACATTGTGTGATGTTAAAGCCTAGGGTAGCAGAAATAGTATGATATTTGACAACATAATGGTCAATGGTCTGAAATAAAAATTGGAACCTCTCAGAGATGCTAGAAGAGATGTAATAGTCACGTGTTGAGTAGTTGCTTTCAAGGGATGGGAGTCTGTGGATTTCAGTGTTTGCAACATACACTGGTGTGATCGTCATGAAAACCATGGCAAAGCTCAAAGGTAAGTAGTAAATGCTGTCTCTCAGAGCAGTGTTTAAATAGCAGGTAGTGACACAAGCACACAGTGCTTGAGTGTGACAGTAAGATGGAAGGTTAAGTAGTTGCTGTTGTTCATCACATCTGTCATGAGTGAGGGTGATACTACTTTGTAATATTAATGAAGCAGTGGTTTTATATGACATGCCATAGCTCTGTGTATGTTTTTTGCCATTAATAGGGTCTGACAAGTACCCTCATTACTGATTCAAGAAAGGACAGGGTAAGGTATAGAATGATGTCAGCTGATGAATGTATACGTGATTGACAGCATGTTTATGTGGCTGCATTACTGTTAGCCTGATTGATCATGTTTGTATTTTATCAAATCCAGCTGGTGAAACAGCTCCATCTCTTCTGTTTGAACACATTTCTCCAGTCCCGTGCACTGAGCGTTGAATTCCCTGAGATGATGTCAGAGGTGATTGCTGCCCAGCTACCCAAGATTCTAGCAGGGATGGTGAAACCTCTTCTCTTTCACAAGAAGTGAAATGTCTTTTCTCTTATCATAGAGATGATGCCTGGGTCATTTCTTGTTTGTTTATTTTGGTCAAGATTTTGCAATGTCAGGACTTCAGCATATTTGACATACCTTGCCCACTGCTTTATACCTGTAACATACACAAGCCATTCAAGCTTGATGTACATATTGTGAGTTCCTGATTCCTTAACTGCAAAAATCACAACAGTCATAAGAAATGTTTTGTAAACTTGTTTAAGCTGCTTTTTAGATATGCATATGAATGACAATGAATAGACTTTCCAGATTTCTAACAACAGTTACACATTTTTCTTACACGTTGCACACTCTTGAATTTCTGGTATGACGTGGTGCAAAATTTTTACTTTAGTACATTGTGTGCATGGGTACACGTGGGCATGTGCATAATATAAGATTTTGGAGGAATTAAAATACATATTGCCCACATTTTCTTATGGGTATTTTACTTTTTATTTCTGCAATGCCGCCATGAGTAACTAAAGTGCTAGGCATACAGTATACATTCATACTCTCATCTGTGGTCATGTTGCATTAAAACTCTTAAGTCCAGCACACTGTTTTCTGCAGCATTCAGTGGAGCTCTTCTTCAAAAATCAGAAAGTTTAGGAAAATTTCAGTGTATATTACACCCAAAATAATGTGTGTGCAAATCCACTAAGCTTTGGTTTGTGTTATTTTTCCTTAAAAGTTCAGCACTTACTAAAGCTAAATCACTTAGCTGTAATCTTAAATTCATCAACTCTTACATTCTGTATTTCAGAAGCTTTAAATAGAGATGTTTTCACTGACTGCAACTCTTAATAATCTTAATGTTTTGAATTCCAGTTCTGAGCACTCAATCAGCCATTAGCATCAAATTATAGTGAGATTAGATGCAAAAAGAAATGGAAAATATGACTTCAAACATTTTGATGCACATCAGACTCATTTCAGTATGATTTAATAGAGCTACATATTTTCTATTTTACAAGCATGCCGTTATAAATGGGGTAATTGTAAAAGAGGAATTGGACTCAATTAGCTTTATACATTCAAGAAGAATGACATGTTTCACATAAAAGTGAATATTCAGCTGAAAAATTATAATGTGGTGGTGTTTGTTCCTTTGATGTGGTGATGAAACAACTCATGTATTTAAGGCAGTTAATTGTAGATACACCCAAACAACAGAGAAACAGATAAAGCTTAAGAAGAATTTATCAGTCTATTAAAATATCACAAATTTTGCCAGTCACTAGAAATGATACATAAACATAGGAAATGGTGAGTCTTGTTTGGGTACTGCTGGCCTTATGCTTTTGCTTTTGCCCATGACCTGCTAGATGCCTCCACTGTGTGACTGTGTCCTGCTGGTGGTGTGTAGCTTGGTCTGTACAGACATACCCTTGTCACATGAACAAAGGCCCCTGGGATGTAAGTTCAGGATCCCTGGCTAAATCAGGGTGCCCCTCATTAAAAGTCTAAGTGATGTTGCTTGGTGGTAAAAATTACATCTTGGTTCTTGAAAAAACTTGGACAACTGACAAGTACAGGAATGTCTAAAGGTGTTCTTACTGGTCATAATTTCCTAAAGCCAACGAAGAAGAGTCTACATTACAACTGGGAATAAAAGGATTTTTGAGATGCCCACATAGTAGTACAATACCCACTAGAGTTGGTGCAAGTGTGTGACCCTAGATGAAGTGGTATGGACAGACTTTTGTGTTAGTTGACTAGGTTTGTCATTTCTAACTGCCCAGGAAAGCAATGTCTTTAATATTCAATACAGTCTGACTTTTAACTGTGATCCTTAAAGCAATTATGTTTTAATAAATAGCACAAAATTCTTTATTTCTACATCCTGAAGTTTTGTTTTCTTTATTTGGTGTTTGCATTCAGTAAATGTGATGCTCAGTAAAAAATTCCATTTCAACCATTCCACTTTCATGTAACAACAGTATTTCCATGTATTTCCATGCATTCTTTTGGAACTGAAATATTGCCACATGATTTACCACTGAGTAAGCAGACCGTCTATGTTACTGTTTAGATTAAACTGATAACAGAAACTTCCCACACTAAAAATTACTCCTCATCACTCTAATTCTGAAATTAGAAGACAGAGCAGGCAATATCTTTGCCTTAGGAATGCATGGATCTGCTTACATCTGCCTTTTACTCAGTCCCTAAGTGGCTGACATGTCACCATGTCCCATAAACATGGCAGATTATTCTGAAATGCACTATATTTGTCTCAAAGGCATAATCAAAAAGGAAGAAAAAGTACCTTTTGGGAATAGATAACAAAGGTTAAAAACATTCTCAAATTCTGTTTCTAAAAGACCTCTGTCTCACAGAAAAAAATCTCAGAAGTCCATGTCTATGATGAATTCACTACACAAGACAGAATGATTGGGTAATTGTGTCTGCTGTAAGAGTCTGAAAGTCCTGTGATCATTATGTGATTGTAGTTCAAAAAAAATTCCAGCTATGAGCCCAGATTATAAAATGGCCTTTAGTGTCCATTTTGATATTGTCGTTTGCTCTGGTTTACATGGACACCATGAACAGTGGAAAAGGACCTGGGGGTGCTGGTCAGCAGCAGCTGAACATGATCCAGGGTGTGCCCAGGTGGCCGAGAAGGCCGATGGCATCCTGGTCTGGATCAGCCATGGTGTGGCCAGCAGGACCAGGGCAGTGACCGTCCCCCTGCACTGGGCACTGCTGAGGCCACACCTCAAATCCTGTCTTCAGTTCCGGGCCCCTCCCTGCAAGAAAGACATGGAGGGGCTGGAGCGTGTCCAGAGAAGGGCAACGGAGCTGGGGAAGGGTCTGGGGCACAAGTGCTGTGAGGAGCAGCTGAGGGAGCTGGGGGTGTTTATCCTGGAGAAAAGCAGGCTCAGGGGGAAACTCATCACTCTGTAACTGTCTGAAAGGAGGGTGTAGCTGGGGGGGGTGGGGGCAGTGTCAACCTCTTCTACCAGGTAACAGCTAACAGGAAGAGAGGACGTGATGACCTCCAACTGTTCTAGAGGAAGTTCAGGTTGGATATCAGGAAGAATTTCTTCGTTGAAAGGGTGGTTAAGCATTGGAAAGGGCTGCCCAGGGAAGTGATGAAGTCACCATCCCTGGAAGTGTTCAAGAAATGACTGGACTTCTATGGTTTAGTTGACAAGGTGGAGATCAGTCAAAGCTTGGACTCAAGGATCTTGGCCAGTTCTTTTCCAAATTAAATGATTCTGATTCTATGAACACCAATCAAAACACCTGATTTCTTCCTTCCCTTCAGAAATCTTGTGTCGTATGACTTTTCAACCCTGCATCAATATTCAGAGAGCCATTACTTGATTTTTTTACTGAGTACAAGGTTTTATGTGTTTCTGTCTTTTATTGTAAAGAGCACAGGATTTTTGACCTGAGCTTTACAAATAGGTCTAAATAAATATCAACATTTTAGCGCTTCTCAATATATTGAGTGAGGCAGAACAATGCTGGATCTTCTTATGGTGTGTTAATACACTAGAAGTAAGAGATTTCAGCAGATGGGTTTTTCTTGTTTTCCTACATTTAGGATGTTCCTGATTACATTTTGAAGGTATGAAACCTGTTGTATTAATGAGAAAGCTTGCCAGCCATCTTCTACAGGCTTTTGTTTCTAGCTATCACTAGAAGTTCTTCATAGACTGAATAATGCACATTGTGTCTGAAGGTGAGCCTCTCCTGTTCTGGTTGAGGTATTTTTGACCAAAGCCCTTCAGCATTATCTTCTGTTGGTAAACACTCAAGTAGTGAAGTAAACCAACCAACCCATGAAATCACTTGCTTCCTTTGAGCTCTGCTGCTGTGATTCAGCTCTGTACAGATTTATGTTTATATATTTATAGTTTTTACATAATGTTTTGGAGGTTGAAGTGCCTGGCCATGACAGCTCACCTGTGTTTGAAGAGCTGAGACCTGCAGCCCCTGCAAGCTGTTCTCTTTGTCTACAAGCTGCTCCACAACTGAGCTCTGTTTTGCTCACTGTGGTCCAAGAAACACAAAAGATCAAACACTTGGCTCATATTTTCAAAGATCTCAGCTGTATCTACAGTTGGGACCAGCCTTTAGGGATGGGGGGATGTGAGTTTCTCAATATGCTGTCCATGACAGAGGGAAATGTGGTTTGAGCTTCAGTTGATTTCATGGCACTTTGGAATGGCCTGGTTGTATGTGTGCATAATAAACTCACACCATAATTTCTGATCTGCAGCTGTTTCTTCAGCTGCACTGCAGTTATACCTTCTTGTGCTGTATGTGCCACAGTGAAAGTGAGACCTAAATTTGTATTTTCTGACAGTCAATACCTTGTTAGTACCTCAGCTGTTTTTTTTTTTTTTTCTTTCTTTTCAAGTAGAGTAATAGGTCTCTCTCCATTATCTTTGTTGGGAAGGTGAGCTGCTTTCCAGTGTTCCTACCTACCCAAATATTTATCTCAGTTACCAGTGATGTGTCAGTAGCATGAACAGCAGGAATCCTGCAGGGATCTTTCCTTCCTGTCCTCTCCTCCCTGCCCAAACTTAAGGTTGGTTTATCTGCTGAGCCGGAGAGGATGGGGCTGCACTCCACCCATGCAGTGCAACTCCCAGCACACACATTTCTTGCCTTACATGCTGTTTGTGGCAGGCTGACCTTTCTTTCCTTCCAAGAAGTCAGCTTGCAGCCACAGAGCTAATATCCAAAGCCCTCCCAACTTTCCACGGCTTGGAAGCCTGTAAGCACACTGCCAGGCTGGACTGTCAGCATTGCTGGATTTATTGGTTTGTACTGCATTGTGTCATGGTGACCTGACTTGGACAGAGATTTGCTTTTAGTTTACTTCTCTTTTTCCCTTGGAAGATGAAAAGGAAAAAAACTCTAATATTTTAGGCATTTTTTGGTTTAAAATTTATGGTTTTGTTTCTTTTTTTTTTTAATAAATGCTATTAATTTATTAGATTGACATTATTTGGATGAAGAATGGTACTTCAGGTTCTGAGATGCTTGGACCAAAATGCAGTAAAAGGTGACTGCATGGATATTAATAACTAAGTTACAATTTATCAATCTGTTTACCTTAAAGAGAAAATAAATACCATCAGAAAATAGTCTTTAAGTGCTGTTGGAACTAATGCAGCAGTTGTGTAACTTCAAATACATGAGCAGTGCTGCTCCCTTGATGTATTTTTTCACTCACATTTAGGAATTTTTTTCCCTGGGTTGAGCCCACAGTGCTCTGTATGAGGCATTTAAAGCATATATGGAGCACATCAAGTAGTGGTGAGCTTTCATTTAATGCCAGTATATCCTTTAAAACTGGCAATATTTCAATTTCTTGCCGGTGTGGGGTGGGGCTCATTATAAAAATACCATCACGAGCCTTTTAGTCATAAATTATGTTTTTCTGACCATGAAAAGCAAGTTACCTTTTCACCTCTATGGGTACAATAGTTCCACCAATTTAGCATTCAGGCATATCAGTGAGGAAGTTCTCACAATGTCATTTAAATAGTCTCACTCTATTGCATTTTCCCACACTCAATTCAAATACCTACCCAGCCAGTTCATGACTAAAATCTCCTTTTGCTCTGTGCAGGGAAAAAGAAAAAGAAATAAATCATCATCAGGAAATCAGAACACTGCATCAGTGAGCTACAAACAAGGGGCTAGATTGGAAGAAAAGCAGGTAGTGAGCATAACAAGCACCTTTGACATTGAATCAGAAATAACTGGGCAGAGAAATACAGAGACCTTTGTGTTATACAGGTGAAATTTTTATGAGCATCACCATAAATTGCTCATTCCAGGGATGTACAGTTCTCTCAGAGGCCTATTTTTCATGTGCTGGATGGGAATATAGCAATGCTCTTACCCTTCATACCCTGTATTGTTGGGTGATATCCAGTCTGAGACTCTAATCTGCGATATCTCAGTTGAGAACAATGTTCTCATCACGGTGCTGCTCAAACAAACTGATTTATTCTGGCAGGCCTGTGTTGGTTATATGGAATAAGGAAAGCACGAAACCATCATGTGCATGGCAGTATGAATCCAAAAAGTTGTGGACGTGGTCTTACTGAAAGTATTTGAAATAGAAACACCTGGCCACCTCCAATTAATGTGTTCCCAACCATTTCCCCAGATTCCAGCAACATTCCTAAAACTAAAACATGGATTTTGATGGCCATGTAGGCATATTCTGTTGTAGACAAAGGACAACACACTAGACAAAAAATTACCACAATTAAATAGAAAAAAATGCGACATGATGCTGTCAGGGCAGACCCTCAGCCTGCCTGTGGCGCATTACAGACAACAGATGGGAATATCATCTTTTGGGACTCTCATCACCACACACTGGTCAGCTGAGGATAACAAGACTTTTCAATTAAAAAATTAGATGTTTTGTATCCTGAAGCTCAGCTTACAAGATAGTCACACTGCACTGGCCAGTTCATTTCTTACAATAATTTTACACAATCACACCCCCAGCTGCTGTTACAAGTAGTTCCTAGTGATGGCTTCATCTTAGGCTGTACTGGGAGACAGAAAGTGCTTCCCTTTCTCAAACTTCAAAATACAGGTAGTGTCTATTTGGCTGCCCACAGCCAAAAGGTTGCACAAATCAGACATAAAAAAACCAACCAAACAAACAAAAAAACCCAAACAAACAAATAAACAACAAACCCAAAAAACAAACTCCAAACATCTGAAATGTTGAAAATACTACTTCATGAAGTTTTTCACTTCAAATTCCTTTAAGCTTTCCCTGAAAACAGACATTAATTTTAAGAAAAACTACATGACAGAGAAAAGCACAACCCAAAGCTAGGCACTCCTGCAGTGCATGATCTGTTTAAGTTTCTGAATTTCATACATCCTCTAAATTTCAGTTCCCATATTTGTGAAACATTTCTCCTTCCCTCCTTCCTATGCCTTCAATACACCTTGTTTTCCCAATGGGTTACTTGGATGTGTAATACATTAACACTTTGTAGAGCCTTTGTAATGCTCAATGGAAAAAATCTTTAGAAAGACAAATAATCCTTAACTTTGAGACATCTTTGGACTGATGTTCATATTTCTCTGTATTTAACATTCAGGATCATGATAGACATAATTTATGCTTTGTTGCTATTGTTTTTATTTTTGGAAAAAAAAAAGACTTGTATAAGATTTCTGTATTTTCCTCTTGAGAAAAGGAGCTTTCATCTCTATATTTGTACATCTCAAATGATAGCTTCAAGTATTTTTGCAAAGATGTTGTGTAACTACATTGTGTCATGTCCAATAAAATGGGGATGTGCTTGCTTTGTAGTAGCATGAGAAGTGTTTAACTCTTCAGCTACCAGTAGATGTACAAAAATCCACTAGACTGAATGGAGGGTAAAGGTGCAGAATGGCACTGGAGTCACTGGACACGGGGCTGCAGCTGCCAGTGCCAGGCTGGTGGAGCCATTTGTGCTGCAGTCCTGCAGAGCAGCTGCTGTGGGAGGCTGACTTTGGGGGGAATACTTTGGCAGCTCCAGATTAGAGACAATACACACTGATTATTTACTGAGTTCAAACCCATATGGCTGGGATGGTGTAGGGTGGGGGGCAGAACTGTTTTCCATTTGTTTGCAATTCAAACCTTCTACAAGACAGGGTACAATAAAACTTTATCTAGTTATTCTTACATGGAAGGTCATGACGTTAATCAAAACTGCAGTGGTCAAACTGCCAGCCTATAGAAGCATCAAAATAAGTTACAATGCACTCCTGATCTGGCAGAAACAGGAACAAAGGAAAAGTTTATTAAAAAGCCTGCCCTGCAGTGCAGAAGGTCCATGCACAGCAGTGCTAGCAAGAGGTGCTGATGTGGGAGCAGAAGCTGTGGCACTGTGGGAATGGATGTGTTTGCACAGCACTGCTGGTCCAGATCAACAAGAATACACCTGAGTAGAAACACCATTAGCACGGCAACCTACACATTGGATAATCATTTATTTGTAACTACCTAAAAGTCAGGTTTTCAGAATAAATTGTTCCCAGACATTACAGAAGTGGTGCCTGAGCTCACCACCATGTCCACACCAAGAACTGGAGCTTTCTGCTGTCAGATTTGGTCAATGCCAGATCTGCCCTCTGAGGTGCAAGATGCAGCACTGCAGGATGCATCCATCCACCATCCATCCACCCTGGGATCCTCAATCATGGGGGAGAAGAGCATTTCTGGTTGCTGGTCGCTGACCTGAACTGGTGCAACCTTTCCTTGGCTGCACCAACAGGGCACATCACCCTGGCTTTTAAGGAACTGACACCAGTGCTCAGGTGATCCTTCCCTCATCCTTAGCATGTTCCACTTCCCACCCTAGTGCCTTCTGACATGGTGTGCAACAAGCAAGGAGTGGGACCCACAGTCTGTGAGGGGCACAGGCAGATTACCTGGGAGATGCCATGTGTCCTCCATCAACAGGAGGGACCCCCCCCCGCCCCGTCCTTTCTTGCTTTAAGGAAATACTGGTAAATACTGCTGGTTTAGATGTCACCCCTTTTTAAGGATGTGCTGCAGTGTTAGTATGCCCTCAGAGGAGGATTAGTCATGCCAACAACACCAATACTTATGGACATAATTTCCACGATACAGAACATCTTGGATGTGATGTTGCAGTTTCATTTCTGAATGTCCTTGTTCTTGTGAATTCCTGTTTTGGATGTTACTACTGTTCCATGTACACATCACAAACAGTTTGACAGGGCTGGGACTTACCACACAGATGATTAATTTTCCAAATTAATTTAGTTTTAAGCATTCCATACAGTATAAAACAACTGGGGAAGGCATTTAGTCAGTACAAAAATACATTAATTTAAGTGGAATTTCTATTAGCAGCTAAAACACTGAAAAAAATAATCTTTAAGTCTTTGAGACACTTGAACTTCAAGGTGTCAAAGTGAAAGAACGTGGTCCTACTTAAATATGCATTCAGTTGAGGACATCTGCATTGATACCTTTATTTAGGCCCCAATGGTTTATTTACACAATGATGTTCCTCAGGATTGAGTAGAACATCTTTTTGTGTGTGTGTATATATCCATATATTTATATATATATCTACATCTATCTATCTATCTATCTATCTATCTATCTATCTATCTATCTATCTATCTACCTATCTATCTATCAAGCTCTGTCCCAGTTCAGCCTCAATGCACACATCTTTTGCTCAAGGATAGTTTGGGGTTTTGTTTTTTCTAACACACATAGTAATAGAAGGTATAAAGAATAAAATAAGATTACTCATTTGACACAGGATGTCTACATCCTTTGGGGTGGAAGGTTTTGCTTTAACCTTTAGCAGATAACAGTCCCCATAAAAGAGATGGGTTTTTTTATTGTGACATCTCAGCTTCCATAGTGATGCAGACGCTCTCGAGCCTGACTCATCTCTGCATAGCACAGGTGAGCTTCCTCTTAAACATACTAATGAGTTAAGCAATAATCACTGGCTGCTCACAGGGAAGGCAGTGCTGGTATTTTGTGATTATTTAAATGAAAGAAATAAGTGATGTTAGAGATCCTGTTGTGTGGGAATTCAGTTGAAACCATCATTTGCTCTCCTGTGTGTCTGTAATGAAGGTGCTGCAGCACTGGAGAGGAGGCATCAAACTGAGCCAGGGCTGAGGTGATGCTCTGAGGAGGTCCAGTATCCTAAATCCCCCTCTGTGAGCTGTACTGGATTTGATGTTGCCACTGTTTCACTCAGATGTTCCTGCAGGGAAGGCTGACCTAAACGTGTGCCAGGGAAAGTGAAAAATGAAGAGCTCTGTTTGTTCCTTCTGCCTTCAGGAGAGGATCAGTTTGTGACAGATCCACACAAATAACACCATGATAAACACTCTGTCTTGAATTTCCCTCTGGATATAAACTTTCCAGCAAAGCTAATTAGCTAAAAAGCCACAATGCTCACCTGAGTTTCTCATGCTGATGTGCTTACAGATATCATTATTATGATCATGCTTACATTTGGTTTCCCAGTTCATTTAGGAAATATTTCAAGGCATCATTTAGACAAAGATGAGGAAAAATTACTACGGCAAGGGTTTGGCAGGGGCAGACTTGGTTCCGTGTTGCTCTGAGGGTAAAAATAATTATGCTGGTTTGTTTTGTAGTGTATGAACTTCAGGGGGATGGGGAGGGGGCAGGGAGAAGGGCCCATCTCGAAACAAAACAATGTTACAAATCACAGCTGGAAGCCCATGACACACTCCTATGGCATTCACTGCAGGTTTCTTGGGAAGGTCTGGGGAGCAGGACATTGTGCAGAATGGCCATTTTCCCATCCAAGGCAGGCAGTTTGTCCTAATTACAGAAAAGAAACAGCACTTCACAGGACCAAACAAAAGCATCCCTCGACCAACAGCAACAGCAGGAAATAACAAACTTAAAATGACAATTATGATGAGGTTTTATGTAAGGATATATTTACATCACAGCTACCCAGCACAATTTGTTTGCACCTAAAAGTCTCTGAGATCTCTCCAATCTATATGCTTCCTTTGGATACCCCTGGAGGGTGCCCCAGGGCCCCTCAGTGTGGTTTTTTTGTCCTCTCTTGCTGAGAGGCATACTGCTTCTTTTGTGGTAATTCAGGACTCAGAGTTGTCACTGCTATCAGAGTCTGTTTCCAGCACTTTGTGCTCAGCCTCCCAGCTCAGGTGCTCTGAAATCCTAACCCTTGTTACCTTCTTGTGAGGCCTTTGCAAACAGCATGTGCTCTATTCTAGGAACCAGTTGTATCCTGTATGCCAGTTGATTTATTTGGAGGAGCACTCCATGGATTGGTCAAGCTCAGGTTTCTTATCCCCCTTCTGCCTGGGTTTGGGAATTGTCCTCTGGAAGGCTTCTCACGGGGCCTCCCAGGTGTCTCACCTGCTTGTGCACTATGCCAGTGTTTCCCCAGGTCTGCCATGAGTGCACAGTCATGTCTGGTACACGAAGACCCCAAATGAGCTTGGCTGGAGCCCATTGCTCTGCTCTGAGCTCTGCTGTGCTGTGATGTGTTGGGAACCTTCCACACCCCACCCTGCCCCAAGCCCACCAAGGGCTGAGCCCCCACCCTCTCAGCCCCCCACCTGCTGCAGTAGCCAAAGCACAACACTGCAATCCTTGTTTTGAAAATACCCCAAATCCAGATGTGCTGCATATTTCCCTTTGCATGTGATTTTTTTTTTATAGGAATACAAAAGGAATGACCATCAACAAAACTAAATCGCTGATGTTTTTCATTCAGATGGGACTCTAATCCCTTCTAAGGGCACCCAAGAGCCATTAACAGTAATTTTAAATGAAATACACCCGTGCTGGGTCTAACTAATCAGTTCCTCAATTATACTGGCAGAAAGATGTATTCCAATTACCAAAGTACTTTCAAGTGAATTAAGACTCCTTTCTGTACTGGCTGTGGAGGTCACTCAGTGTTCCCATGAATCCCTGCATGTTTACATTAAAAAAGCACACCGTGATCTTTGGCAAAGGCACTTGCTCTAGGTTAGTCCAGCTTTTGAGCTTGTTGCCATAAATACAATAGAAAAGAAGCCAACCATTGCAAAAGAAGCCAAGAATATCTTTCAATACTTTGTTTCCATATCAGTGATTAATCCAAATGACAGGGGAAAAGTTTTACAAACATGAAATACAATTTTAAAAGATGAAAGTGCAGACACTTTATTTAACATGTTTAATAACCAGTGTTTGTGTTAGAAAAGTTGGTTTTGAAAGAATGCATCATGCCAAACTAATGAGAAATTGTTCCAAGCCAGGACCTGAACTGACTTTGCCACCTGCTCAGTTTACACGTATGCTGTTTCCTGGGATCACTGAAGTTTCTCCTCTTTTAGGCAGGAGGCTGTGGCCAGCCTGGCTAATCTCAGCACACATTCTATGGCAGCTTCTACCACTCACACCAACATTCATGGCACCCAGCAGTAGTGGAGGAGAATCCAGTCCCAAGTTCTGGTCCCAGAGGGAGCTGTGGCAGTGCTGATACAGGCACAGGCACAAAGAGCAGCAGAGCAGGGCAGGTGCCTCAGGGCATCTGCCCCTGCACTTCCCTTCCTGAAAGCCCCCGTGGCATGGGAGGGTTGCAGGGAGTGATGTGACAGCTTCCATTGCTATTGTTCCACACTACAACTCAGGGGTGGTTCTCTACACCTAAGGTCAGGGCACTAAGCTTCAGCTCAGCTCTAATCCCCTGCTGCAGCCCCTCTACTTCTCAGGCTTTAACAGCAGAACTAATACAGCCAGAAGGGGCTTTGCCAGCTCAACTGCCTCCCTTGGTCCCAAGGTGGACCTTGCCTTCTTCCTGGCCCATTCTGCCTGGGACACCAGGACCTCAGCAAGGTGCAAGAGAGTTTGGTGACTGCAGGCTGCAGGTGATGTTTGACTCCTGAAAGCAGAGTCCACATCTCTCAAATCCTCAAGCAGGGAGAGCTGTGAAATACAGGCTTCACCTCAGAGCAGTTGTTAGAAAACATCAGATGGGAAAGACTTTCTCCATCTGGTCTGTGCTGCTTGGCTTCTCAACAATCTCACTTTTAGTTACACCATGGTTTTGTTTCTGTCTGTCTCTGATGTGCCCCTGGGCAGAGCTGTGGGCACAGTGCTTGCACAGAAGGAGGCTGGCAGGGCAGCTGCCCAGCTCAGGGCTGGCAGGAAGGAGCCACAGCAGCCTGAGTGTGCCTGCGGCAGGAGCTGGAGCTGGCAGCCATGGATGCAGGAGCAATATCCATACTCCCTGGCCTCCTGCAGTGTTATGCACTGTCCAAGCCCGAGCACAGTGAACAGGGAGTTTATCAGCTGGCTGGTTTGATCTTGTTGAAGAAACACGGGTTTCTTCGTCTGCATCACGACAAAGCCTGATTGTTTCAGGGATATTAAAGTCTCCCAAGTTTCTGGTGAGTTCCTTCAGGGAAAAGGCAAGGCAGGCCACATCACAGCTCCCTTTGCCTGCAGCACAGCTGTAACTCCAGCCCAAGGGCTGCAAAAACTGAGGCAAAAGGTCTCGGAGAGATGCTGGGGAGGGCATGCAAGGGAACTTGCAGAGGCCACTGCACTCGCTTCCCCCATCTGGCAGTGGTGTTGGAATGGAGCCATGGAAGGCCCTCCTGTGAGCCAATCCACCTGCTGAATTCCAGAGGCAAAGACCTCATCAGTGAGACTGCCATACCAGGTTCCGCTTCTTTCTACCTAACATTCAAAGCTGTCATTTTCTTTTCCTCAAAAGCCACATCTTTGAAGACTTCCACATGATCAGGACAGTGTATGACAGACGATTGTCTGGTATTCACATGCCCATCTATGTAAAGTATCCTCAGGGGTGAAATGTTACTCTAAAATGCAGGTATGGATAGAAGTGGAACCAAAGCGCTGTTACTTGGAAAAAAGAAAAGGCTGAACCAGAGCCCAAATTTAAAACCAATGAAAAAAACCCAGTTTGTGTATGTATAAAGGATTTTTATTTCGAAAAACATTTTTTTCAGATTTTTGAAATACAGTGTGAAGTACAACATAGAATTATGCCTGCAAAGTCAGTTTACGCATGTCATGCTAGTTATTTACATGTAGATATATACAGAGTGCAGATAATTATTGAAACCACACTACAAAATAAACAGAGAGTTCAATAAGATAATTTAGTAGAACTTTATTAAATATAGTTATTGATTGCATATATTTTCCTATTAACATACCACATAGTATCTAAAGTAACCCCTATAAACTCTAATACCTCCAAAATTGCCATAAATATGATTGAAAATTGAAACTACCCATGTGCCCTGTTCAGCTTTCTGCCCTTTGCTCCAACAGAAACTCTTGCAGAGATAATGGTGCTATCTTTGGTGCCAGAGCTTTGATGCCAATCCCAATGAAACACTTGCGGAAAGCTCAGATGCAAAACAGCTTTCAGCTGAGGTGTCCAAGGGTTGGAGCACTGTGTTCTACACTTAAAACAACAAGAATAATAAATCTGATGTCTTATTAAACACTGCCACACACAGGACAATTAAAGAACTGATATGATCTTCCATGACTGAATTAGTGGCTGTTTGGATACCAAGCACCTTACTAAAACAAAACAAAGCAAACTCCCAAAGCCCATGCAAAATCTTAAGCAGGAAAAGAAGAGACCTCCCAATGGGTACAGATCCAGCTTGACTGACAGTGTGACTTTAGCAGGAGCTGCAGCAGCAGCACCATCTTCAGGGCTCTGTGACCAGCCAGAGAGAGACTAAGGTTGCCTATGGCTTTGATCTCTGGCCACTGAAAAATTCATCCAGGCCTTTCTGCTGAAAGAAAGGATCATAGATTATCCCATTAGCAGAATATTCTGTCTCCTTTCTGGGGGCTTCTGGCTAGAAAACCCTCACTATAAATTGCCAAAGGTCTGTCTTTTACTTCACTAGAGCTTTGAGAATTTCCATCAGTGGAGAAGATCCATCCCAGTCCGGAGGATGTACTCCCCAACTGGGATTTCTCTTCTTGCTGCTCAATTCAAAATTGCACAATCTTCCGCCTTAGGAAAAGAAATATCAAGAACAATGTGTTTTTTAGTTTCATTATTTATTCTGATGCAATCTTATTAAGCAGAAAATAGGCCAGGGGAGAAAAGTTAACAAAAAAAAAAAATCAAATTACTGCCATACAGTGCTTTTTTTTTTGTTTTTGTAATTACTATTCTGAATTGGAGAATTTTACAACTTTTCATCTCCTAACATGTCTTTCCTAAAGGCACATTACAATTCAATCCAATTACAGGCAAAGAATAGAGATTAGCACCAGAAAATATATAAAAGGAAAATAAGTTACTATTACTATCATAGAATAGCGCTGGTCAGCAAATCTGTGCATCTTTTTCTTCCAGGAATAATTGTACAATGAACATTATAGGGGAGTTAGGGACATAAGTGATAACTATGGTTTAATTTAACAGTTTTGTTACATATAACTCTAAATGCCAAAATATGGCAAGGACATTTTAATACTGAAATCATAGGAATTACACACAAAAATTTAATCTTTATCATCATTAATAAAAAGTGTGAATATAGAATATTAATATACTTTACATATTTATCATACAATATATCAGTCCTTCACACTATTAATTTGATTCATGTTGGGCTGCAACATGTATCAAAATGTTTAACAAAGAAAAAACATGGCTATGTTGTGGATACAGACATTATTTCCACAAGACAAACAACAACAACAACGATGTATCATCTACTTTGAGTTCTACAGCGATATTTGGAACAAACCTGCTGCATTCTTTCAGGAAGGATAATAATAACAATAATTTTAAAAAATGTTTAACCTTTGCTTGTAGAGTGAATCTGATTTCCATAAAGAATAGTAAATCACTACTATGAGCTACTTTAATTCAGATTGCCTAATCTTCTGTTAAGGCATTATCAAAACATTGTATCTCAATTTAAATGTTATATGTATTTCTGATTCTTTGCTATTGTCAGGAAGAATTTTTGATCAGGCCTGAGAGTATTATCATTTGAGAAGCTTTGGTGCTGCCTTCTTTCCCACTTCAGTCTTTTCATCCCTACTTACTCAACTTTCTGGTTCACTCTACAGCTTCTTGTAGAGATACACTCCCTCTTGAAAGGCAGGGAACAGCTGGGGCACCCACAACCCAGCAGTGAGACCATACAGAAAGTGCTGCTATTTGCTGCAGAGGAGAGCTCAAGAAAAACCACAGAGTTACAAAAGTTAAAACCTCTACTCCTGGAGTGTGAGTAGCTAACTGTAAGTAAGGATGGGCATAATCTTTTTCAGTTGGAAATGCCATTTTAAAGCTAAATGACTTAAAAATTATTTCTGGCTACATCAGAAGAAGGGCCTGTAAAAAAGCTGTAAAAGAGCATTACAGAGGAAAATACAGATTTGTTTTGTGAGCAGCACATGAATGGAATCCAATTTTTTTATGAAGTTGTCTTATCCAAACCTAACTTCTGTCTAATGTGAGATGAATGTGTGGGAACAGATGAAACACCTCTCCTCCACAGGGATTCCTCCAGGTCTTTCTACAATTTTCCCTCAGCACTCACAGGCTCTACTTGCTTAATCTGTAACTGAACTTGGCAGTTTTACAAAATTTTTAATGAACTTGGCATCTTTGACTTCTCTAGCCTGCACTCAGATCAGCTGCTTTCAAAACACAGTGAGACACATTGTGGAGATGTGGAGAATTGTGAGACACATACACAGGATGTGAAATTACCTAAGCTTAGGGGGTTTTTTCCTACTTATTTTTAAATCAGGCAGGAACCAAGGAAGTAAGAGCAAACATCTACATTTTCTATTTCACAAGTCCTGAAGAATTTCACAACAATTAAACTGCCCTTAAGAGGTATGAGGAGTCATCAAAGGATGTTCAATACAGGTTTGCTACTGACCCCATGCAACAGACAGAAGCTGGGATTTTTTCCCCTGATCACTGCATTTTTCTGCCTGTGTGAGACATGCTGGGATACCAGCCTCCGCTCAAAGTTCTGCTTCTCTTTCTGCTACTTTTTGCCTGCAGCAGCACTTTTCCTGGGGAGGTCACCAGAGGCAAACCTTTTGATAGTCTACAGTTTTTTTGACTGTGAAGTACAGCAAAAACACAACCAAGACCATGTTGGTCTTCTCCAGGCAATGGCAGTCTCAGGCATAGCTTAGATGAAGAAGACTTGCCTTGCCTTAAAATGAAGAAAGATTCAACTGGCTGAGGAAAGACCTTCACTTAACTTCACATCTGCTCTGGGCAAATTAGGTGAGCACACACGTGTCTGCCTTCACTGCCAGTGCCATCAAGAACAACCCTTCACCACAATGCACTGGATGCAGTCTGGATTTAAGATGAAGTGAAACATGTTTTGGGATTAATGAAACTGTTTAGGGTGAAGAAAGAACCCAGGTCACTCAGTCACTAATGCATGGGGTCTGTCCTCAACTGCCTGCAGTCAGTCTTGTTGAGACTTCCCCTATTAAAAGACCATTTTTGGAAGGATGTTCTCTGAACCTCTCTCTTTCTTTGATTATCACTCAGTACTTGAATTAGTGAGGAGAAAGATCCTGCAGGATTCTGCCATGAGCCTGAAATCCAGCAATTGCTCTGATGAATTCATGCACTACATATAAGTAAAGAATGTTCTGAATGTTATGTACTTCTTTGTGTCGGCAATGAGTCAATTTACATAAGAAAAAGGCAATGGAAAAAAAAAAAGCAGCAGGTAAAAAATTACTGATGTTTTTACCCTAATAGCAATCCTTCCTTAAACTTTCTTGAAGTAGTGTACGACTTAGAAATCAACAGATGATTTGTATCTTGATTTCTGCTACTGAAGAAAGAACTGAGCCTTGACAGATCAGTGAAACTAAGCCTAGACAGTTCCATGAAACAGTGAATTCTTTTGGAAGCACTGATGTTGAAGAAATACTAAGGTGGAGGTTAAATGTCTCTGTTTTCATTCAGGAATGGTAAGTAGCCAAGCAAGCAGTCAGTGCATGTTTTCCCTCAAGGTGTACAAGAAAACTGGTCAGATTGAGAAAGCTACTTATGGTTTCTGGGGTTTTCCTTGACTTGGTTTTATTTATCTATTTATCTTTTTTCCTTTATTTTTTTCCTGTCCTACCAGGAGCCATCAATAGGTCTTTACAACACCTTTGGAAAGCAAGGTTTTTATACTTTGTGGAAGAAGAGAATCTTTGTCAAATATTCTGGCAGAAGTCAGGAGAAATAACACTAAGTAATTTTATTGCTACATGGAGCTTTTAGAATTCATAGCTTATAAAATTGGCTAGTTCACAGGTCATTTGTCTTACTTTCAATGGAAAAAGAAGGAGTTACAATTTATCTCAGGTTTCAAAACATCCTGCTGTTTTTCACTGCTCACTTCACATGACTACCAATCAGTCCAGATTCACTATCTCCTTGTTTTCTACAGATGTTCTGGGACACAGAGAGTATCTTCCAGACAATGGTTATCATTGAAATAAAAGTTGTTAATATTATCTACGCTGACACAGAAAGTAGGAAACAAATCTAATAAGTATTTGAATGAAACATTCATTAAACCTAACACATTCTGAATGGGCAGTCACTGCGCACGCACTGTATAAACTGATATTGTCAGTTGTATAAATGCTATATCATATTTTAACTCAGTCACTAATGAAAGTTCCAACTTCTGACTTACTATCAAGTAATTTCTTATTTGAAATGATTAGGATCGATTTTAGAATCAAGTTTTCTAAGGGAGAATTCAGATCACAATAGAAGCAGTACTTACATTATGAAAAAGTCCACGATTTTCCATATTAAAAACCACAGAGTACAAGAAATGTCAGATTGCTTTGCCTCTAAATTTCACATTTCTGTGAGCAACATCCTCGGACCTGAAAGTCTGCAGCTAAATAGCATTTTTTTTTCTTTTTATTGCTCTAGTGTTCCTTACCCATAAAAGAAGAACAGAACAACCTTTTGCAAACAATGGAAGTCATTTAAACAGAGTACCATCCTCAGCACAGAAACTGTTAACTGTTTCATCACATTCTGTTCCATTGGCAGGGAGCTCTGTAACCTGCAGCTGCAGCATCTGAAGGAAATCTACCACTCTGCTAAGGGGCTGATCCCATATCTGTGTCAGATAAAAATCACAGTGCTTATTATTTGTTACCATGGATACCATGAAGATACTGCTGTCCACTAAAGATTATTAGAGGAAGACAACATAATTCTCAGGAACTAGTCCTGTTTTGCCTTCATAAGTTGCCTTTAACCAGCCTGGTTCCACTGATGGATACACTGCAAAAAAACATATACACAACTTTTAACACTGTTAAAAATCTCATACATGCTACATATATTTATTTAGATGGTATTTATTGAAAAGCAATTGAAAAATCAGGGCAAAACCTGAGAGCTAAAAAGGGAATTATGCCCCCATTTTGTGGTATGGTTCAGTTTTTTATAGGTTCTTTTTTAATATGTAAGTCAATGTAAAACAAATCTTACCATTGGAAAATATTGCCCCCTGTGGGAAAGACAGCTCATGACTATGCTCAGCCTTACAGGAATACATGGCTTTTGCTTGTCTGAAAGAAAAAAATACAGGCTTGCAATAAATGAGATAACAAGGAACAAGGTATAAAGGAAATTAAAACCTGGGAAGAATAGGAATGAGCAGATGTACAAATACTACATGATAATGACTGGTTACACAGCAGTTCAGAGGAGTAGAATTATAGCAGATAATAAGTTCAAGCTTACTGGAGTTAGCAAACACATTATTGCAGAAAAGAGACTGACATCCCACTTAGATATTTAAACAGGAATATAATTAGGAACTTTTAAAATGAAGTTGTCATTCAAATAAGTACTGAAATGAGCATACAGGTTTGAAGCAAGCCATGGATTGCATGGAGACAAATTCAAAAGTGATCATCAAGTCATTAAAGGTCTGTGTCACCACTTGTGTCAGGTGCACACGTTCTGGGTCATCACTTACGGCAGTCTCCGGGCACCCGAGGAATGAAGCAGACGCAGCAGCTCAAGGGGAAGCTTCTACTACTACTTTATTCTAAAAATTTGACTCCATATATACATTTTTACAAAAGGCCAGAGATTGGCTACACAGGTTGCCACCTCTTGACCTGGATGGTGAACATCACTGTTCATCACATTTCTCCTCCCAGAGGACAAGAATGCAAACAATAGATAAGTGCTAAAAATATACATTATTTTTGTGAAGCTGCGTGAAAAACTCCAGTTCAAGAGTATAAACAACAAAAAGACTTCTGCATCAGAGCGACATTGGTCTAAAAACTTGACCTGTGAGAAACTATTGTTAATAGGTCTACAGAAGAAAATAATACTTAGGAAGTAAACATGAGGCAAAAAAGAGTTATAATTCTGTCCCAGAGAAAGAGGACAGAAAAAGTCACCTTTTGGGGTCTTTCACTATGATTCTGCAAAGTACAAAATGAGGGTTTGAACATGAAGATGGAAATTAGGAGTTGAGATTCCTGCACTTTACCTAATACCTTGACTTTAACTTACACACTCAGAACAGTTTTACATGAGCCACCAATTTTTCTAAATTTCTTTAAACCCACACTTCACTAAGTGAAGATGAACTTGTTGACTATTTCACCTCTGTGTGATATGATGGGGAATTGCCAACTGAGGTTTCCTTCTAGCCAGGATTTATCTCAATAACCCAATATGTGAAATGTGGCAAAGTTTTAAATTTTCTACATAGTTTTCTAGAGTGTGTATATGCAATTGGCATGTAATCTATCATGCCCTTCTCCCAAAATAATGAGATAGAAGAGTTGCATGATAGATTAATTAACAGCGCCGTATCATAAGCATTATCATCATTCATTTGAACCTTTAAAAGGGTATGAGAGTGGATGGACATATTCTGAAGTTTTTAAGTGAGAGCTTTCCAGAGATGATTTCTCCCTCTGAATAATAAGCTTTGCTGTTGCTTCTCTGACTTATGACTAGTCTAAATGGCATGTTTTGCCTTCATTTTAAGAGAACTAATGACTCCTCAAGGGTTACATTCTCAGGAGGAGATTTTCAGAGCAGATCAGGAATTTTGAGTTGTGCAATATCCAAGGGGCAGTTTATTTTCAGGGCCCTGGAAACATTTATGATTTGTAGTACTGTCATCCTGATCACATCCCATCAGCTAACTAAAACAAGATGAACACTGGATCCCTGTTTTGTTCACTTTGCTTAAATGTTAGCTTGCTGGTGCAGACTGCTCTGAGTAGAGTTTTTCCCAAAGAACTCCTTGGTGCCTCCTGTTGTGAAGAGTTTGCCATCTACACTTGACAAGACAGGTGTCCTGATTCATTACTCCATATAATCTGTACAGATTTGTACATAATAATCTACATAATGTATATACAGAGGGAGCTTAGAAAACTTTACTGAAGGTCACTCATAAATTAAAATTATTTAATCTCATTTTTTCTCAAAGTCTACAGAGAGCACTACAGATGTTCTAATTATCCTGATCCAAATCAGTAACACTATGATAAAACAGCCTGTTGGGATGGGTTGACCCTGGCATGACCCCTTGTCATGCAAACCCAATTCACCTGTGTGGCATAATCATGGATTTTACACACATAAAATAGTAGACTAACTGTTAAAGATTGCTGTAGTTGTAGGGAACACAAAGTAGTAGTTAATGAATTATGCAAAGAGATTATTTCAAATCTGAATAATTTGACTATCAAGCCAGGTGCCCATGTTGATAATGGGACACCTGAGTAGTATTGTGATAAAAGACATTTAAGGCAATATTTAAATATGAGGCAGAATTTCTTAAGTCATTCTTGAAATACATGTTGTTTTTAATGCCCTTAGAAAAGTTATGAAATTAATGCAATTTTCTCCTCCATTCTCTAATGTCTAATAAGCTATTCTGTTTTCAACCTCCAGTTTTATCTGATCTAAGTATGTTTACCTCAAAAATATAAAAAAAAAGACAAGAAAACATAGACTCTGCCTTAGAATTATACAATCACAGACTTTTTAAGGCTGAAAAAGACCTCTAAAATCATCTCCTATGGAAAGAAAAAGGTTCTCAGCCCTTGACATTTACACAGATAAACACAAGTCGTTAGTTTCTCAAAAATGAATGATAGCATTCTTCGCACCACCTTCTCCTGAGGGAGAGCAATTACACCCCTAAGTTATCTACAAACCATCTGTGATGGTATAATGAGTGACAGATTTAAGTATATTTACTCATAATTCTGGAGCAATTTTCAAGTACCTGGTTATTGTCTCCACACTTGATTTGATTATTTAGGTTTTCATATTTGTTATTACTCACTTCAACCCTATCCATCTGGAGGCACTGCTCATGAAATGACCTTGCAGGTTCTTGGGCATTTTGTTTGTGATTACAAAAATGGACATTCTTACTGATGGTGTTAATGCTGTTCTCCCTGTAAACAAGGCTGTTAAAAAGCACACAATATCATCAACATCATCTATTACAGTTCTTTTAAGATGATGCTAATAACCTGAGAGGAGTGTGATTCATGTTGTTTGGGGCAGAGGAAAAAAAAAGCAACTTCAGAAAATGTTACCCACATTTCCTAGAAGTTCCTTCCTTCCATGACCTTGCTGGGTAGATTCCAGATGAGAAAAATTCATTTTCCATTTTCTTACTTCCTATTATGGTTCTTTTGAGCCCATAATGATAAATACACTAGCAGTCAAATGATCATAAATTCTTTTGCTTGACTACACACAGTTAACAATACCTGAGGCTGCTATAATAATAGTAATACCAACTATTTTGAATGATAAACAAGCTTTAGACCTATGCTCCTGCCCTAATGACTTTTCAGTCTAGCAAGACAAAGCCAGAAGACGAACGAATGAGGAAAAACATATGAATCTCTGTCAAATGAGTCACCAGTTAGTATTATCCTACAGGAAGAAGAAAGGTTTATAGAGCCCTGGAGATGGCAGACTCAAAACCAAGCCTGAGTAAAACACACTGGCCTGCTCTGAGCAAGGCATTCCAGGTGTTTTAGGAAATGCAAAATACAGCATGAAAATAAAAACAGACGAATGACTGGAAAAGAATATTTAATCATATGGTTGGGAAGGGAGTATGGGTCTAGAGGGCTTGAAAATATCAATCTGCTCCTATTGAAGTCCCACCCTGGCACCTAGAGATCCTGCTGAAAGGTTGAGCCTTTTGCTGTCACCTACTCTTTCCCATTTTTCTAATGAAAATTTTTCTTCTAATGCAGTTTCTCACTTCAGGAGAAACACTGGCTTTGACTTTCACACTTTGACTTTCTGTTTTCCTCTAAATGAAAGTCAAGAATATGTAGAGTCAGGGATTATGTATTGGTGCATTTCTGTTCAGCTACTGAAATAAACAGTCCTCTGGCCTGACTGACTTACCTAACTGCATTATTTGTGAAAATAGTAAGAAAACTCCTTCACCTCTTTCAAGTGCATACTAGATTAGCAACAGAGACTTGTCTCAGTGTACACAGTAGCTTAATACCACAGTGAGGGAGACTGATGAATAATAAACTTCAAATCAGGAAATAGGAAGACAGAAGTCAAAGTAACTTTGTAATTGGAAAAAGAGAGCACAAGCTGGACACGGCATAAAATTTTGGTCTTCCCTGTCCAATTCTAACATATGTACTGTGGTTTCTTGTCTTTCTGACTTGAAAAACCCTTTAGTGTTACAGGAGCATATGGTCATGTATACAAGGAGAGAAAAACAGGTAAATAATGCGTTAAAAAACACACACTCCTTATAGACCTGTTGCATCATACAAAGTTAGAAAATAGGACTGCAAACACTGCATGGAAGAAGGAATTAAGTAGACCACTGTGGCAGTAAAGTATCAAGTGCAGAATTACCTGCTGGAGTACAGAAAACAATGTGAGACTGCAAAGCCATACAGGTACTTTTGATCTGCTATCTGTACAAAAGACTACAACAGGCAACAGGTGTTTCAAGCAGGGGTGAAGTTACTTACATTCTATAATGCACATATAATCAGTAGCTAAAATTTATGTCAGCAGGGTAAATTACCCATGCAGAGAGTCCAACACTGTCTTGATTTAAGTATTTCTGATATCAAACCAGGCAGCTTAAAAATAGTTTCTCTGCCTTACACTTGGCCCTGCATGTATTCATCGGTTAGTAATGAACACAGGAGGCCTTTCTACTGCATGATCAAGTTGTACTTACCATGATTTCTACATACTTCAGAGCCAAAAAAAAAAAAAAAAAGAAAAAAGAAAAAATGGCTGCTCTATGGTTTTAAATCAGTCTTCATGTCCATAAAATGCAGCTAAATAATAGCTGCTCTGGATTACAAAATCGTACTCAGACTTAAGCAGCACTATAAGAACACCTGAGCTACTTCTGATTACTTCCTCATTCTGCCTGCTAACCTCTCATTTTCCATTCTCCTTGCTCCTGTTGCTCTTCTGCCTTTTTATGAAGGCTGAAGTAGAGGAGCTATTCAGCCTTTCAGTATTTTTTGCTTTGTTATCCAGTCTCCACATCCATTACCAAACTGCTACTTTTTCCTTTGTCAGATTTTTGCTTCTTACATGCTTTTTATATACAGATACAGGTGGCACAGGCTCTGAAGGAACAACAGGGGAGAGTTTGAAAGAAGGAAGTAATACAAAATAAGAAAAGGAACAGTGTTGAAGATGAAATGATGCAGGACTGGTGAAGCAGCCCTTGCTTTCAGCTTGCTTTTGTCCTGATCTTTTCACACCCCTTTCCTCCCCTGCCACCCTCCTTTTTGTCATGTTACAGTTCATGTACTACACAAAACAAGAAGAGCCTTGATTCCTGAAAGCTGCTTCTCTCACAAAATCAGTAGGCCTTTGCAGGAGAGCTTTTTCTTTCCTCCCCTGCTAGATCTGCCAGAGAGGACAGCCACATTCCATGGCCACACAATTCAGCATGTTGGCATCTTCCTTTACATCTGTGCTACTTTAGGCTACTACTTCTGGATTCATGGATTGACATGTTTTTTTCATTGCTCAACAGTTCTGGTAAGTTGTAGGTTTATCAGTGAGTAAAGCAGTGATCTGCTCTAAATCTGTGTTCTGTCTCAAAGAATTTGAAAAGTTGGGACAGTGAAAAGAGAGACAGATGTTTTCCTACATCTATTTACTTATCTGCTTTGTCTATTAATTGTAAGGGGAGTGGTACTGTACAGAAGATACTGCTTCCTAGACAAACACTTACTAGAACATTCTAAATTCATTTAATATAAACATGAATCAAATTCATTAAATAAATGCTAACCACTGTGAAGAAAATGTCAATACTTCCTGCTGCACACTATCAAGAAGAAAGGTCGACAGTTTCTCCTGACAGACACCGAGACATGGAAGGTTGTGATGGTGAATACAGAAATCCTGATCAAGTTAATCTTGAACTTTCTAAAGTACACATTATTCCAGACCTGCCTATATGAGCAAATTACCATAAACCAGCAGGTTTGCTACTCTGCTGAAGCCATTCCATACAAACAGCTGTATGGAGAAAGCACAGCACCCTCATCCTAATTTAAATACTGTTAATTTTCTCTTGTATCTGTGTCTTTAAGCAGACAGCTGACCTGAGCCTCTCTCACTATTCCCCCAGGTGAGAGGATAACCAGACTGGCTGTTATTCTCTACGAAATTCAGCTTTCTTTTGAAGAAAGGATGAGCTTAATAAACCAAAAAAAATTTCACATGCCACATGACATTGTCCAAAACACACAGAACAAAGCTCCAATGTTTCTCTTTCAATCTCTGAAGCCAGCAAAACAGAAAGGATTTTACAGAATGTTAAACAGTTTGTAGCACTCACCGTCCTGAAGAAACTTGTTTAAGTGAACCAGCACTTTCGAACAACTGTGCTCTTGCAGCCACTCTGAAAATAAATGCACCCCCTTGTTTTATACTACACACACTAGTTTCACTTTTAATCATCTAAAGTCATGGACTCATTTTCATTTTTTTTTTTTGTTTTTGATTATTCACTGACATCCATATTCACCAGACTTTTTAAGGGCATAACCTAACTGGGGCCATGGACTTCTGCATGCTCCAGTGCCATGCTGAGTCACCAATGGAAACCATAACATCTTGTGTTTAAAACTATAGTCATGGATGGCCAATAGATATACTGGAAATGCTTTTACTGAAAGTCTGTCATTATCATGCTGGAACCCTTAGCTGTGCACAATTCTGTTTAAGTAAGACACAGGAGTCTGTGAAATGTCTACAGTGATCCCTTCCAGATTACAAAGTGGAGAGGCTGAATGATATCCTCCAGTATTTGAAGAACTTCTTGATGCTCTTGTTCATAGGGACAGAGATATTCTGGGTCAAAGTCAGATCAGGAGAGATCTTCTGACTTTTCAGACTTCTGAAAGCACTGAGAAACATTATAAACCCAAATCTCCACAGGCCACATCACAGTATCGCTTAGAACTATCCTCCTTTCAGCATTAAAGAAATAAAACTAAACTGAAACCAAACCCCAACTGTTAGGAATCAACTATTTATCATGCAGCAACTGAAGATACTTCAGAGCTGAAGGCTGGTTTTGTTTTCTTTTTCCTTCCCCTATTTTGGACTTCCAAAAATAAAATCTGACAATCTTTCTGAGATAACAGCATAGACAGTAAATAGCATTTCTGCTCCTTGAAACATCAAATTCCAGAAGAATGGAAGAATGAGAGACAATAATACTAAAAATTTTTCTAGAAAACATTTCTACCTCGTCTCCAGTCTAATAAAGTCAATGGTAGACTTTTAACTCACTTAAACAGACTTTGTGCCATCTCCTTTGTTTACAATTTTAACAAAACTAGATCAATAATTAACAAATACAGAAGTATTAAAATCAAGCATTCATGCATGCTTTTTTAGTTACTTATGTACATCTCTGGAATGAGTTTATAATGGACAATACTGTAACAACACAAATTTCCAAAGGTTCTTATGACTTACACAGATCCTGGTCTTTGATAGCCATTACTTGATGCAGTATCTAATCTTAATCTCCTGCACATTTTGGGAGGCAAATCAGGGTTTGGTGGAGCCTTTAGTGTATCTTTGTTATCCGTTGAAGATAAGCTCTGTATAGATCCACTGCAGCTCTTGTTACCTAAAGAAAACACCAAATTATAGGGAACATTAAAGCCGATTTGAAGTTGTTTCACAAGATGTATAACTGTGAAAAGCAAAGGTTATGCTGTTGTTGTTGATTTTTTTTCCTTTTTTTTAGGAGTCAAAACATGTAGAGAAACAACTTATTAAGAGTGAGAAAAAACAGCCTTTCAGGCAAAAAAAGCCAGGAGAAAAGAATCAACAGAAAGAATGAGGAAATTACGTCAAAATTGAGAAGGCTAGAAAATTACATTGCAATTACATGGCTAGATAGTACAATCACTAAAAAGTGACAATATAAGCATTTATAAAGTAGCACTTTGCATAAAATTGAAAAAAATTCACAGGGTAATGGTTCTCAGGAAGTCAGATGATCAAAGCAGTGTGAAATCAGACCACAATAATTTTTAAGAATTAACATTCTGATATCCACAAAAAACTTCATGCAGTTTAAAAAAATACTTAGGAATAAATGACCATGATTTGCCTTAATCACTTGCCACTGTAACTTGATAAAGCAAATCTGTATGTGTACAGAGTGTATAGCACACAAAAGAAGTCCTTTTAATGAATATAAGCCATGTCCATGTGTGTCCTTTCAGGTGACTTATCAGTGGATTGCTGTCTTGTTTCCATGGATCTTCTGCAAGATGAAAACTGCATCTACTTCTCTCCTTATGCCAAAGAACAACCAATGCTTAATAATGTTTTAAAAGCTGTCAATACAGACATCCCAAAATACAAGCACAATACCTCTATTACTAATATTTTTAATCAATAGTATTATTCCATATCATAAATTATAGATGAATTGTAGGAGGATAGAGAGTGATCTAAATTTGAGAAACATGTCTTTTAAGCTGTGTGAACTGTGCAGGCTATAAGCAATGGAAATATGTCAGAAGCAGTTTGAAAACTGAAACGACATACCACAAAAATTAAAAACAAGCAAACAAACAAACAAGACTAATGAGCATCATTAGCTTTCACACCCAGCTTTTGTTTTCCGATGCATAAGTTAACATTGATGTGATAAAAGCCTTGGAAATTACCTTCAGCTGATGGAATTGATCTAAGGGAAGATGCTGAAGACCTTTTCAGCCCAGACAGACTGTAGGAACTCTTTTTGGTCAGGTCTGTTGGTGGAGAGGCATTTTCTGGTCCAGTGACAGAAGCTACACTTTGGCAGTCTGATTCCACATCTGTTTTGGTTGCATCCTCCTTTGATGAGGATTCCGGACTTGTAGTCCACAGGCCTGAACTTTTCTGGCCGTTAGAAGAAGCGGGAGAGGCAATCCATGGAATCCCTCCTGATTTCTCCCTTGGCTGTGAGGGCGTGCACTTGGTAGTGCTGTTCTGCTCTGAGGAGTGAGAAGACAGGGATTCGATGCTGCCCATGGGAGTGCTGTCGGGGCTGCTGCTGTACGAGTCACCTAGAGAGGAGGCAGGGGAAGGGAGAGAGAGTGAAAAAATCATCTGCATTTTCTGATCATGTGCATTTCTTTCATGCCACTTTTAGCTCTTTTGTACCTTACTTGTTATCAAATTCATTAATCTGTGGTTTCCTGCAGAAAGAATACAACTCTTTTTTTTATTTACAACTTGAAGACTCATCTTGCCCATTTACAGAGCATTAGTCCCTTGAAAGTTGCAAGATTGGCTGATCCATTTTTTATCAGATGCATTTTCTATAACTTTTTATCTTTCCCTACCATATGAAACCTGTATCTCTTTTCTCACACCATACAGATTTCCTTTATTTCCTGCAATATAGTTGTGTCTGTGCTTCATTTAAATGATGACTTAAAACCATGTAGTACTCTGAAACTTTTATTGCCAGAAGCCTTGGTTCCCTCATAGCTGTCTCCTGCCACACCTAGAGATACTTGGTAAGAAGAATACCTCTGCCTCTACCTCAGCATTTCAGGGCACAAGTGAGATACTAACTGGAACTTGTTTACACAAGTGCTGAGTTTCAGCTAATAAGCAAAACACAAGTGGACAGCTGCTGGATCAGACCTTGTGCCAATCGAACTGCCACCAAAGGTAGCATCATAGAAGTCATACAATCATTTAGGTTGGAAAAGACCTCCAAGATCATCGAATCCAACCTTTGACCAAACACCACCATGTCAACTAAATCACGGCACTAAGTGCCACAGCATTTCTTGAACACTTCCAGGGATGGAGACTCCGCCACTTCCCTGGTAAGTCAGTTCCAATGCTTGACAAGCCTTTCAGTGAGGAAATTCTTCCTGATGTTCAGCCTGAAACTCCCCTGGCACAGCCTGAAGAAGCTTATACACACTCTGCAAAATACCTGCACAGGCTTGTCCCTTTTTGATAGTGGTATTCATTCACTGCAATTACACAGTGATAAACCCCTGAAACTTGCCCAGTTTGTCCTCTGGTGAGTGTAACTGACTGTTCCTTTGTAACTTCTTACAGGGAACTACTGCTATATAGCATTTAAACTGGCAGGAAACAAGTATTCCCTGGCAGGAAACAAGTAACATTGGTGTATGGAAAATGCAGCAGCTGTGCAAGAATATAACCTTTTTTAAGCTTACTGGTACAGCCAGTAAGTAAAAAAGTGGTGGCCCAAATGGATGAGAATGAATGAAGTGAAACTTTTTAATTACATCTATATAAAAATAAGTAAGCATTCTAAAGCAGCAATTAATTATAGATGCAACTCCCTGCTGTTAATCAGTAAGCCATATGATAAGAATACATATACTCAAATACTCTCCCAGGAATATTAGAGTTTGTTTCCATTCCTGAAACCGTAAGAAAGTTTCAGAGGTTTTGGCAACTGAGGCAGTGGCTGACTTTGAAGCAATGACCACAGTTTCATGCATGTGAAAAAAGCCAAGTGATGGTTTTGATCTCCTGTTCTTGACTGAATTACATTTGTTATAGGAGGAGAGAAAAGACTGCATTAACTGTTTCCCAACCTTACTAATCATGTTGCAAGTGAGATGAACATCATATAACGAACTTTTGAGTTTCAAAGTAGACTAAATTTAGATTAGAATATAAAGGGCTCTTTAAATGATGTTGAACACTGTATGCAACGCAAGACTTGCCTATAACCGAAGATCCTTCCTCATCTGAGAAGTGAGGAATGCAGCCAGTCAACAGGGCTGCTGTGACTCATAGAGGTTAAAAAGCTGATGCTTATGATCACAGGAATACAGTATCTATAGGATATTATTCAGGCAAAGTTAAAAGATGACATAAGAAGCAAGACAACCAGTATGCAATGACAAACTTACTGTCAGGATCTGCTAGACAGGGTGTGTATCTCCCTTTGGGTTTACGCGAACCTGTGGAGAGACAAATTGCTCTTGTTCTTCTTGAACTCGATCGGGACTGAGGCTGGGGAAGAGGAATATTGGGGTCTGGTGCAGTGTGAAATATCTGCATGATTTAAAAAAAAGGGAAAAAATTACATTAAACAATAGAGGTTACACCTTCATTATGAATCCACTTGTTTTCCTCTCCACTGTGCTTGAATTTAACACTACCATAGTCTCATACATTACAAAAGAGTAAAGTCACAGAATGTAAGCTTTGCTTTGATCTCATTCTACAACTCAAGAACCACAATACTGAGCTGTAATATCTGCAACAATTTGTTGAAATATTTATTTTCTAGCTCTTGTTAAGAAGGGCTTAACAGCTGAAATTGTAAAACAAATAGATGTCTACTAATGACTCTTCTCCAAGAAGTAATATATTTTTTAAAATATTATGACAAGGTTGATTTTTTTCTCTGTGTGCCAGAGGAAGTTTTTCATATCACAGAAATATGTCACAGTCATAACTTATTACAGTCAAATTTGATTTCAGAAAGCTTTATTTGACCAAACAAGTCAAGTTTAATGAGGAACAACTTTACATTTAAGGCATCTCCTGGTACTTATCTTTTACATACCACTGCTACCACTGGTCAATTTTGCACTTTGTTGTGGCAGAAAAAACTCAGTTTTTTACCATGCTATGCCAGAAGGCGTTTCTGAAAGGATTTCTGGGCCCTCTAGCTACAGGGTATTCCAAAACATGAAGTGAACCATGAAAAGACATCTGTGCAATTCATAGAAGTGGAAGAAAGCAAATGTACTTCCACAGTAGGAAATACTTTGGTGGACATCTTGAAATGTTCTTGGAATACAATAAAACTGTATTAAGCACTAGTGAGGAGCACATCAATATAAAAACGTATCTGTAGAGAGAGAAATAGAGCAAAGGTGACTTCGGTTGTGTAGTCAAGTCTTTGTGCTGAATGAGCTCTGATTTTCTGGAGAAGAAATTCAGTGTTGGAAAAACACAATATATATGTTTTGCAGTCAGGGCCAAGAAGGCTATATAACCATTTTGGGGAGTCCCTATGAAATATAAGTTATGATACCAAGCTGTACTGTCGGCACCTACTAATCAACCAGTGCAGGAGATCTTGGTATTGACTGGGAACTGCCCCTTAGCTGAGTAATGTGTAATGAAAGAAACTCAAAGCTTTTTCACTCTGTTCTGTCAGTCATCAGAGGAGATGACGTAGCTCAACTTAGATCCCCAGAATAAAACTGCTTTTGACTACTAAGTAGAGGTGGTCTTGAATGTTTGGCTGAATTCTGAAATCAAGTAGTTTAAAATTTAAAAATCTGGGGAGACCTTTCAGTGAAGCTGATACCAGCAATGGTAGTGACTGAAAGTAAGTGTTTAAGATTTCCTGCTCAAGTCCTTCTCAACTCTTCTGGTGACTAATCTCCACTATGCAGCTGACACATCCCCTAAGGACAGCAATGGTCAGAAACACTCTGACCTGATGCACTCAGAGGAGAATCTGTGCATTCACCTAGAGTGAACCTTCATGCAGTGGTAGCAAGAAAGAGCTAGAGCAGCCAGGAGTGAAGTTATGACCTTCTCTTTCTGTTTCTAGATTCAGGAAGCAACCTTCAGAAAGCAACTGAGGATTCAGAGCCATGCCTTCAAAGCATGGGATACTCCTTGGATCTGTACCTTGCACAGCCATGAAAGACTTGCTAGGAATACAGATCCATAGCATGGAGTGGGAAGAAGCTATGATTTCTATTAATGATCTTCTACAAATTTTGGACTCTTTATTCTTAAGGACTTAATCATGGTAACGAAAATGAGATCTTAGTTCCACTTTAGAACAAAACAGATAATTTCTTTCTACCTTTTCATAATGCTCTATAAGAATTTCAACGACGATATTCTGAAACTTAATGTTCATCATAGCAGCCACGGTTTCTTCTTGTGCTCTCATCAGAGTTGGCCCAAAGATAACGCCAAGGTTGGATACAGTCATTAGATTTTGTTGACTGTGTAATGATACCCTTTAAATGAAAACAAACAATATGTGATTTAATTGCTATGCTAAACTACAATTTTAACAGGGAAAAACTTGCTAAGCCTGCTACTTTTACAAGATCCCAAGTTCATGCCTCTCTTTAAAATACATTTTTAAAACTTCCACTTAACACTAGAATCAAAATACAGTGTAGTACAAGTACTATATTTCCATTAAGGCGCCTATCATGCAATAACATAATGGATAATGAGTATATCTTCCTAGAGTAGTATTTCAGTTCCTGATATACCTGACAGGGAAAGGCAACTGTATTTGGAGTTCTACACAGAGAGATTCAGAACACCTTAAGTTTAGAAGTCTTACGGCAAGCACTATCTCTCTCCAATAATTACACAGGTCCTTACATACTTTCAACTGGATTGATTAAAAATGGTGTGTGGTAACAGAGATCAGCCATATACCTTAGTTTTCATGTAAAGGAATAAAGCTTAGTTACTGAAAAAAATTAATTTGCAATAGGATCTCTTTATCAATTTGACGAAAACACATATCAATGGATTCAGTGAAATTATTGTTTCTGTGTGATAGATAACATTAGGTGATCATAATGACATCAGGCTTTAAAAGACATTAACCTTTTACTTCTGTATAGTCTATTATCACATACTTTACCTTTTTTACCTTTGTTTTTCTTTTTAATGTAGAATTTAAAAGCTTAGTTTTCCCAATAACTTATCAGATATTTAAATCTCAGTCAGTAATACTCAATGTCCCATTTCTCTCCTTACTACTAAAATTTGCCAAATAAAAACTGTGTCATCTAGATCCTTTGAAACACCTGACAGTGATTCCCCAGTCACAGCTGTCCTATTGCCTCATGTCTCAGGAAAATTATGCCAAGTCAGGATTTTAAAATCACCTTAATGCCCAATTTTATTGAATCTTTTACCAAATGGAACTTATTAATGAGGCACTGGTTCACATTTTCCTCTTCTTTCTCACTGCCATCTGCTACTATGGTCAAGCTGAGAATTTTTAGCAATTTCCTACACAATTAAAATAACTCTTGCAACTTTTAAAATTAAGAAATAGCAAAATCTATAAAACATTCCCTTAATATTTGGGACAGGAAGATTGTAGCATCCCATTTGCATCAAGAAGCAGGAGAAATATGGGAAGGGTTTTGTATAGGAGGTAGCATGACTATAAACTGCAGGAAAACAAATGCCTATCTTCTTACACTTTTTTTATATTGCTTCAGTAAGTTATCTCAAAACTTTTCAAAATTTTACCTCAGATAGACACACTGGCAGAGATCATTATTTGGAAGCCATATTATAAAAATGACTCCATTGTTAAAGCACATTTTTAGCTTAATCTAACTTTCTCTGAAACAGATCTTATATTTATCTTAGATGACTTTATATGCTATAAAAACCTTTAAAAACCCCCTCCTTTTGGAATGTTACTCTGCTGTGTGCTGCACAGTAACTGTAGAGGTCTGTTACACAGACATTCTAATCTTATAGCATAAGAGAGAAGGTAGTGTTTGCCTGGTGTTTGGGTTTCCTTGGTGACAAATTTGGGAGCTTGGTTAATAAAAGAAATGGCGAATTCAATAACACTGTAGCCAGAAAGGACTTTCTGCAACCCATTTCAAAGGCTTGATTTCTTGAAAAAGAGAAAGAAGCCAGGGCTGTAAATGGATCATTTTGATAGCCACTTTCCCCTGACCTACTCCTACTCCTACTCCAGCTCAGACACAAGCTGAGGTAATCATGCATTTCAGGTAGCTGTAGGGCATTCATTGAGATGCCATTGCTTTCTCCTCAGAATTCCTTCATTTGATGAATCACCAGCAAATCTGTGATACTGCCAGACTGCAGATTCTGAACTACCTATCATAGAAAAGCACTGTGTTGTTAAATCATACCAAAGAGTGATTCATTCTTTAGAGTAGACATAATTTGACTAGGTAGGTTTAAAAACAAAAAAATGAGTTACCCATGTGAAAGTAACACTAAACTTACTATGTTTGCCTAGCTACTGACTACGTATCCATGCAGTATCACCTCTCTCCAGAGTGCTTTTCAGGATTTGCCAGTTTTGTTTGTTTGTTTATTTCTAGTATGATTTACATCCCATATTATCTAAGCCCATTTAAATTTGCACAGTAACACAAAAGTCAAGCTAGGCAAAGACGTAAAGACCTTATGACTTAAACCAAGAAAAAATAATGTTATCCTTATTTTATAACCCAGAGCTACAGCATTTTCACTTTGCTGCAAAAGCATGTATAAAGGAACTGAACAGCTGAAAGAAATATAGGGAAGGAAATATGCACTTTGAAATTGGATTTTCAACAAAAGAATGATAAAAACAGGAGGTTGAATTTTTTCCCCCAAGTTTCCTCATTTTCATAAAATTAGGCACTTTACCTGTCATTTATTTGTTCTTTGAAAAATCTCCACACAGTGGTAGGAAAAAACAATGGGGAGAAAGATGGCTAATGCACTCAAGAGACTAATTTTAAATTCAGTCTCATTAGAATTGCTAGCATAAACAACAGCTGGCAAATTATATGGAAATTAGAAGGGGTGAATTGAATGTTGGAAAGGAAAGTATTGAAGGCATTCAGTGTAAAACTAAGATTACATCTATATGAAATGAGAATCACGACAAAGATGAGAAAACCAAGGGTTAAAGAGAACAATACAAGAAGGGAACACTAAGGTATGCTTTTCTTTGGAATTGCATCTGAGATCACACTGAGAATAAAGAGCCCAGGAAAAGAAGTGAAGAAAGTAATGCTTGTCTAACAGTAACTGCACCAACAAATAAGTCAGTCCCTATGCTTACATATCTCTCTAATTTTGAAGCTTCCAGACCAGCAGCTTTTATAAAATTGTTAATCCTTCATTAAATACTTTCACTTTTTTGAGGGTTTCAAGGGAGTAGGTATTGTAATTTTTAGTTAATTAAACAATTCTGTGAGCAAAGAAATTTATGAAACTTTTCCTCCATCTGGCTGTCCATGTCAGCCCAAACATAACGAGAGGCAAGGTCTGCCTAATCAGCTTTTGCAATGAATGCACTTACAGCAGCTTGCTATAATGCTAGTTCTCCAGGGGCTAAAAACATTTTTTTAGGGCTAAAGGATTTCCTGTCAAAGAAATCTTCAAAGTTCTAATTTCTATAACAAAACTGCATTAGGCTCCACTGTAGACAGCTTACTGCAGCCTGTAGCTCAAGCTGTGATCAAACAAGCAAAACATCTGGGACATAGTGAATTGAATGAAGACAACACGGACTCCTCTCAAGCCTTCTCAATGTCTAAGTCATGTGAGCCTTATCTGAACGATAACTATTTCACTATTCACGTTCCCAGATGACTGATACATGTACTGTGCAGCATCCTAAATCAGAAAGAATAATACACATTCAAAAGTATTGAGCAAATACCAGCAAAACCTAATCAAACATGTACAGAAACTTAAGAGAATAAACACTTGTCTTTTTTTATCTCACAGCACATGCCAAGTGTAATTCTGTGAAGACAAAAGATCACCAGTTTGAAGAAATGCAAAATGTTTTCACATCTGACAATTAAAAATCAAGGGAATATGAAGTGAGATTTAAAAGTTGGACATCTATGTAGATATCAAAAATATAAATAAAATACTACGTATGTAATACTACAAATTAGTGCTTTCAAGTGATACTACACTTCAGACTTGTTAGAGAGAAAAATAAGATCAAACATGAAGAACAGAAATAATTATCATATCATCTATATCATTCTATCTCCTTTCTAATCTATCTCATTCCTGAAACACTCTAGGACTTTGAGACAGATTCAAACCAGTGTTTTCCATCAACCTTGGCACAGTGTTAGATGTTCTTAAATTTAACTGGTTACAAGTCCAGTAGTAAGTAAGAACATGAATGAAAATATTGACCAGGTTTATTTTATAAGCATAGTTGGCCATCTTGGTGACACTTCATGTTTTTATTCTATTTCTACAGAGAGTATTATTCCAGTTAAGGTGAGAACAGCATTTTAGAAATCAAATGTAATTTCAAGTGTCACTGTATCAACACAGAGAACAGGTTAAGCAACACTGACAAATTTAAAGCAGAAATGATAACATCTTACAATAATACCAAAGAGAAAAATAAAAAAAAATAATTACTTGACCAAGTGCTTAATAAGGATGTCCAGCATCTCTCTGTTCTTCTCTGGTAATTTATGCACAAGTGCATGCACTGCCTCAACTCTGTAGTTCTGATCATCTGACTCTATTAAATAGAAAACAAATTGTTGATAAATCAGAACAAGTGCTAAGAAGTGACTACAAATGGCATCAGTGCCTGTATGCTAACACAAACATGCATTAAGAGGAGCCAAACAAAATTAGCTTTCAAATGATGAGGAAAATTTGATTATATTTATTACACTGTGAAATCTGTATTTCAAGTAACTTGCCTAAAGCAATTACTATCAATACTGGAACCAACAAATTAATGGCAGTATTGACTTGATGTACCACTTCAGTGAAGTCTAAGATTTAATCTAAGAAATATAGACTAAAATAGCTAAAATTATTTTGTGTCTTTTATTCTTATCAAGGTAAATTCTAAACTGAAGTCGTTAGAAAAAATATCTCTGCTATCTTTGTATCCAATTACTCCATTTGTGAAAAGGAGCTCACTTTTGCCCTTTCTGATTTCTCAAGGCAAGTTAGGAAAATAAAGATCCCTGGATGAAAGGGATGAACGTTACAAAAGAATTATCAGCCTACATAAAACAAACAAACAAACAAACACACAAACAAACATCTAAATGAAAGTTCAAAACTTCATGCAGAAGGCAGTCATGCAGAACCACTAAAAAGATCAGAACCAACCACTGAACAGCTTTATCTAGTGTGACTTCTCTGTTTTGAGGGCTGGACCTCTGCATATTACAGCAAGGAGAAAAGTAAAGATAGTGACTGAGAAGATTAGAGGTTAGAAACAATATTACTTTCATGAAAGCATATTTGTCATTTTACTTTTTACTTACTAACAGCAACAATGAAATCTTTGTGCAGCTTGAAAGTCATCAGTGGTTCTGAAAGACACCTGGTTATAAAAAAAACAAATTTTTATTTAAAACAGACTCAAAATCTAGAGTTTTATGAATGTGATTATGATAGCCCTCAACATCTGCACAATGTTCTACTGGTCCTAGGAAATCCAATTCAGTGATGACTGATTAGAAGTATTATACAACTCAGCCAAGTACAGAGTCTGAAAATAATTTTGAGTTGAATCTGGTGTCACCATATAATTTAATAAGGAAAATGCTACTTCAGCACACAGCCTCGGTGTTTCCTGTCTTCCATATTGTCGGACAGGAATGAATACAGCTGCAGACACAGTATAGTGGGCTGCAGAAGCAACCTTTTGACCAAGACAGGCAAAAAATATGATGGAATTTGGGACTGAAATTCTGATGTGAGAGATCTTAAAAGAATCATCCTCTGAAAGGCAGACTGTGAGTTGCCTTACAGACACAAACACACAGCTACTGCTTGCTCATTCATGTCCTAATTTCACAAACACAGTAGCTACAATGACTTGTGCTTCTGAAGATTTATTATAAATTTTTTCAACCAAGGGCAGTCTTTTCAACGAAATGTACATGAGCATTCTGCTATAAATCCTAGGCATGTTTTTCAGGTTAATTCAAAGGGCAGGGATTTCTGATGCTGCCCTTTGTTAGGTGAGTTGTTTAGGAAATCTCAATTTTTAGAAGGCATAGAACACCCACCATCTAGGTTGGATACTTTTTATTATGTCTCTTATGAACATTATATATTGAGATCTGAAAGAGTTATCAGAAGTACCATAATTTTTGAATATTCTGTCTCTTGTCAGCAAAAATGACAGGAGGGATATTTTATTTGTGAAGATATTAAGAGCATAAGAAAAAAAACTATGCTTTTTCTGGGATTTTCATTCAACCATAATGTCATGAAATTTTATGGGGATTCAAAAAAACTTAGGGGATTCACAAAGAAAAGACTGAGCACAACATGCTTTGTGGTAACAGAAAAAATTTTAAATAAAAACATCCAATTAATCGAATTTAGGGCTGTATAAGGCAGGATTATCTTAAAAAGGTAGAAGGTGTGTATTATTATACATAATCACAGGAATATTAAGCAGGATAATAAAATACTCATTTATTACCAAGGCAATGGACACAAGAAACGTAATATGATATTAACAAGCCAAAGATTAATGGATCAGAAAAGGAATATTGAAACTGTGTGGGATCATACTTACCTGAGGTAGTTTTTTAGTCCACTTGTTATTGTTTTATTGTCCCAAATTTCCATATCAATATCCATATCTGGAGGCGATTTAGGGGCTGGTAGAAATTTGAATTAGGATTTTGTTACAGTTTGACTAACACATTAACTAGAAAAGTAGTAAAAGAGAAGCTACTAGATCAGCCATTTAGCTCAACTAATTATTTATTAGCTAGACTACCCACCCATCTGATCAATTTAAATCTTTTCATGTCTGCCAAATTATTAATAAAAATAATTTCAGTGCTCATAGTTAGTAACCATAAGCGTTAACTTTATGCACTATATCAAAGTGTTAAAAGTAAGCCCAAGTCCACAGAGAATTACTAATTCTTTTGTCTTAGACATGCAAACACAAGCACCAGGGAGATAAATTACCAAAAAAAGTAAAAGACTGCAACAAGTGTCTATTAAGCTGAGCCATGATGTGTTATGGAACTAAGCTTTGGAGAACTTGTGGAACAAGCCAAATATAAATCAATAAACAGAACTTTAAAGCTAGAAGAAGAAAAACACTTTTATTAGTAATTTGCTCATGTGTAATATGCAGAACTCAATACTAACGCACACAAGAAATTACAGATGAACCACTCATTTTAAGAGTGCAAATCCAATTTAGTGGCAGTAAGGGCACATACAAAATTGTGAATATTATGACACACTCTTCTGAGCATAGCAGTTAAGGCAAAAAGGAATTTGGCACACACACTGGACACTGACAAAAGCTCACTTCAGATACTTACAAAATATGGTATTCATCAACTTTTGTACCTTAGAATTTACACCACCTATTCTGTAGAGCCCTAGGATTGTAATACCTACATTGGGAAAACAAGTAAATGAAAATAATTAAAATAATGAAAATATGGTTATTTCAATATGCTGATGCACTCTTGGTGTATGTTTTCAAGACATCTAAATGTATTTATGAAAAACTGTACCACTATGTTCTTAAGTACTGCTTTGTCCTACTGCAATCTCTTGTGGGATATTATCAAATTCATTCCACTGAGTCCATGCCACACTATACATTAAGCATAATTTTACATTAACAGAACCCTTCTGCATAGAAATGACCCATATTAGCAAACAACAAGGTGATGGCTACAAAAAGTGAAAAATAAGATCCAAAAACATTCTTAAAACACATTGTGCATCGACAAGTTTATATTGCTTAGATGTCAGTGGAATTACTATACATCTATGTTTGCTGAGACCATGATCTCTTTCAAATAAGATGTGATGGACATTTATATGAAAACAAAAATACATACTGTATACTGTTGTAACACATCCATTGAGAATTTGTGTTGCCAGTTAAAATTGCCAGGGCTTTTTCAATAGCACGGATAATAGTAACAAATAATGTTTAAAGAATGACATTAAGAATGCAGTATTTGATTATTTCAGTCATGATTATTTTATTTTTTTAACTGCCTTTTAAAATCAGTAGGGTTTAAATGTCTTCCATTCTCCCCACTTCAAGCCTTAACATTTAAAAATTGTCTATTTTTCCTTTGAAAACAATATTCCTATATCTGATCTCACTTAGATAACCTATGTGTTCTGTTTTGAAATCCTCTTTTACCCTCCCTGTCCCAGAAAAAAAACGCAAGGTCTGAGTCAGTAGTGACTCTACAATGGTAATATTGCTGGCTGAGAAACTGAATTCAAGTTGAGCTCAAAGTTCAGAGGGACCACATTTGGATTAGAAGAGATCTGCACACTGACAGCTCAGGAAAAGCTATCTCATTTTATAGGAGGTGATACAGCCATAAATCTCCATTTAAAACTTACTGTGAGTTGTTAGATCCCACCTCATCAGCAGAGTGATTATTACTTCCTTTTATTACATTCCCACTAAAAAAAATTAGTGTTGCTAAACATTAAATGCTGCTACACATTAAAAAAAATAAACAATGTACCACGTTACTGAATAAAATGGTAAGAGTTATACTCTGCAAAAAAACGGATGTACCAGCAGAGAATGCTGATGTTACTTTTGGGTCTTCAGATTTCACACCTGAAACCAAAGTTGGGAGCTGAGACTCCCTGCAATTGTATCACAAGAAAAGTCAAGTCAGTGCACAAAAATGAAAGAATAAACATGTGTGCAATTGTTTGCACATTATTAAGCTGTCCAATCAACAAGAAATTACAGAAAAAGTTTAAAAATCTCACTTAAATGATACGTTAAGAATTATTGTTGGAACTGAAGAGAACAATCTGGAGTGTAAAGCACCCAGATAAAATATGAAAAGTCCAAACCAAATAATGGACGCACTTTAAAGCACAGATGTAAAATGTAGAATTAAAAAATGTCATGTTTTAGAAAAACAATCTAATACCTTAGTTTTGGTTTAATACACACCTCTTGTTTCTACCGCATGAATACATTTCCTCACGAAGTTGAAACCTGCTTCATTTAGGAACACTATAAAAAAAAAAAGGTAATTATTTTCCAACATCAATACACAAAATCTTCTGTTTAGCTACACTCACACACTAGTCAAGGAGTGCTAATACATGGTTATTCATGACATTATAATACTTGTTCTGTAATAGGGTCTTTGTAGATACATCCACAGCATTCACAACCCAACTTTGTAGTCATTCTGTACCATTAGAAGCTTAATATTCTACTGCCTTTCTCAGAAATCAGTGGCTTCTCTAAAGATACAGTTGAAAGTTGCCGAGCAAAATACTTTTAAGAGTCCAGGACCTACATTGCGACCAGAATATGTTCATTGTTTTTAATACAACAAAATTCTTGGTTCCTTGCATATGCACTTTATCACTGATAAAAGGGTAATGCAGGAGAACAATCCTTGTTACTGAGATTAATTAGTCATTTTCTTTCAAGTGAACATGTTTCTCATTAATGTTGCATCTTTGATACCCACTGCTTTAACTACCTAAATAAAGACCTTAAAACAGCATATTTGTCACCATTAAAATAAACACCATCATGTAAAAGAACAGACAGTGGCTTAAATTTCAGATTTTCAGAGTCTCAAATATACACAATGAAGATGTATGTCCAAATTTTACCAGTCTCTTTCTCTGAGATATATTATTTAAGTTATTTTTACATATTTGTGTTAATACAATATGATAATAACCAACGTGTTAATACAGTGTTAATAAAATTATGCACACTAAATCTCATACTACCTTTAAATACACTAATTTTGTTACTCAGCGTATGTCTAACAGGTGCATACACATCTAAAACTAAAACAATGTGACAGACCAAGGCCAGCTGTACGAGGTTCAACAAGGCCAAGTGCTGGGTCCTGCCCCTGGGTCACAACGACCCCAGGCAGTGCTACAGGCTGGGGGCAGTGGCTGGAAAACTGCTCAGTGGAAAAGGACCTGGGGGTGCTGGTCAACAGCAGCTGATCATGATCCAGGGTGTGCCCAGGTGGCCAAGAAGGCCGATGGCATCCTGGCCTGGATCAGCCATGGTGTGGCCAGCAGGACCAGGGCAGTGACCGTCCCCCTGCACTGGGCACTGCTGAGGCCACACCTCAAATCCTGTGTTCAGTTCTGGGCCCCTCCCTGCAAGAAAGACATGGAGGGGCTGGAGCGTGTCCAGAGAAGGGCAACGGAGCTGGGGAAGGGTCTGGAGCACAAGTGCTGGGAGGAGCAGCTGAGGGAGCTGGGGGTTTTTAGTCTGGAGCAAAGGAGGCTCAGGGGGACCTTAGCGCTCTCTACAACTGTCTGAGAGGAGGGTGCAGCCAGGGGGGGGTTGGCCTCTTCTCTTAAGTAACAAGCAATAGGACAAGAGGAAATGGCCTCAAGTTGTGCCAGGGAAAGTTTACATATCCAACAAAGTTATTTCACAGCAATAGAAATAAAATATAAAATAATCTGTTTCTCCCACACATATATGAAGAAACTGTAACGTTACAGAAATCTAGCAAGATATGGCAACTAAGAATAAAGAGCTTACTTTCTTCCTTCTTGCTAATAATGGCTGGCAGTGTGTAGATCTGAAAAAAAAAAAAACAAACAATCAAACAACAACAATGCAATAGGGTAATGTTTGTGCTTTAAATTGGTTATTGCCAGGTTTGTGAGTAGTTGCAACACGCTGTGTACTAGATTGCTGCTAAGTAAATCCCAGCCTTGCCTTTCCTGATCTCTTGACATTTACTGCTCCAGCACACAGCTGGGTTAACAGCTCTGTGCTACCATAGTGTAACTAATGCATTAGAAATTGGATTTACTGAGTCCAAAAGGGTTAAATTTCAAAACAGGTTGTGATTATAATTCCTGTGCCAGTTCAGGCGAACAAGAAGCATGTAAAAACATACCCCGAGTTCATAAAACTGACCAACTATTCTTTTCCTATCAGATACAGGGTCTGATCACTCTTATTTCAGAGCATACAAATAATGAGAAGAAAACTCAGAGAAGCCTGTCTCTCAGTAACTTTCAACACGTATTTCTGGTCTCTGCAACGCCTTTTGAGATGGTACTGATTGTTTACTCCATGAAACTGCCCAAAAGATGGTTGTTCTTTACCACTGTAATAACAACCACTTCACCTGAACCATGAATCCTATTAGACAGTATGTTATCGTATTACTTGAAGTATTACTACTTTAAATATCCTAACATAAAATAGTGAGATATATATATATATATGTAGGCTTAAATTAATAGATCTACTTTTCTACTTTGCAGTTATCTTCACTATGTACTTGCATTAGTGTCTCACGAGAAAAAAACTCTATTTGTTAGTATTGCAATAGAGTATCTGAAATGTATACTAGCTCCTTTCTGTAATATGTGATCCAGAAAACCGTTAAGTGAAAATTAAAAAATATCCTTACTGGTTCCTTTCCATCCATAGCTTCAAGCCAAAGTTTTCGGTTGGATTCTGAAAAAGCTTGTAGTGTGATGATTCCAGGTCTGTCAAAAACACATTCACTAAAGTTACAGCTTTTATCAAATAGTATCCAAAGTCAGAATCCACATGTATAGTGATGTGAATATATAAAAGACAGACATAAATTAGAGAAAGTTGACAGCTTCTAATGTAACAGAATAATTTTGAGCTAGGTATAAAACACATCTGTTTTTAAGAAGTGTGTTAAGAGTAATAAAACATTTTTTAAGAGAACAACTAAAAAGGTCAGTCTATTTGTCATATTTTAACACAAAAATGAATTCAATATTTCTCTTTATTCCCAAGATTGGAAAAAATACTTCTATAAAGTACTGCATACCTATATCTTAAATACAGGAAATCTATTCTCATGTATCTGATGTAATTATAATATCCAGCAGTAAGTGGAAAAAAAACCTTGTCAACATAATTTTAAAGAAAAATAACTACTACCATACATTTCTGAAAATTATAGAGATTTGTACAGAATATGCTTATTAACAAGAACTTATAAAATATTTATAAAAATATTTATGATCTGTCTCTAAAAGAGGATAGTCAGTTTTGTTAGAAGTTCCGAAGAATTCATGCTGTATCTGCATGCAAACATCATGTAGTAAAGACAACACATATCCTGTGCAGCGAATTTAATTAGAAAACCAGGTTTGAACAAAGAAGTACTAAGTCTTGAAAGCCTAGTTTTTCAGTATACAAATATATTGGTAAACATGTTCCTATTACAGGAGTAATTATTACCTATTGGTTGCAATTATTTTCAAATTGTTAACACAATGGAAACAAACCTCTCAAATACTTCAATATCGAAACAGAAACGTTTGTCAATTGAATCTGTCTTTCTCCTGATGCAAGATTTTAGCTTGAACATTTCAGGTGAGCTTGTGACAAGGCCATTCTACAAAACAACAAAATGGAATTAGAATGCTTTTACACCTTGGCTTCATCTTAAATTTAACTGCGTGAACAGTCCAAAGAACATATCTTAACACAGGCATTAAAATCATTAAAATATATACTATATTTTTCTGTATATTAAGACCACATTTAATAGCATTCTATCTTATATTTGTTACTTAATCATTATATTTCAGAAAATTCTCTAAATTCAAATCTTACAAACACCTGCATATATAACTTGATTATATGCATGTTAGGATGAAAATCATGTAATTCTGCTAACTCTCACATTCAAATAAGAAGATTTCTGAACTAATTCCCAATTCTGGCCACCTGGCCACCATGATTGTGAGACCTCTCTATAATGTTGGAATGGCTGACACAACTGGGGATTCTGAGGAATGGGAGGAAGCAAATGTCACTCCTGTCTTCAAAAAGAGCAAGAAGGATACAGAATCACAGAACCATTCAGGTTGGAAAAGGTCACAACTAAACCATCTACACATCTTTTAAATACTTCAAGGGTTAGTGACTCAACCACTTCCCTGGCAGACTGGTCCAGTGCTTGATACCCTTGTGGTGAAGAAATTTTTTGTAATACCTTCCTCCCCTGATGCAACTTGAGGCCTCATATCTTATGGGGAACTACAGGCCAGTCTGCATCACCTTTATCCCTGGGAAGGTGATGAAGTGAATAATCATGGAAAGCATTTCCAAACATATTAAGGGCAGAAAGGTGACTGGAAGAAGTCAGCGTGAGTTTAATAAAGAAAGAATCACACAGGACCAGCCTGATAGCTCTCTACAATGTGTTGGATGGCTCAGTGCATGATGGAAGAACAATGAGTATTGCTTATCTCAATTTCAGCCACCCTACATCCTACTACATCCTCATAGACAAGTACAGGTGAGATATGGGTGAGATGGTGAGGTGGACTGAACACTTCCTGAACTGCTGAGGTCACAACAGAAGTCCAGCTGCAGCCAGGCACTAGTGGTATGCCCATGGGGTCAATTCTGTTCAGCATGAATAGTAGTAAGCCCACGAACCAGGACAGGATGAGGCTGACAGGATAGAGAGCAGCTTGGCAGAAAAGGAATTTCAGGTTTTGGTGGGCAAAAAGGTGGCCATGAGCCAGCAATGTGATGTTGCTGCAAAGATGGCCACCAGCCTCCTGGGATGCAGGGTACTGCCTGCAAGTGGAGCAAAGAGATCCTCACCCTCCAAAGAGATCCACCCTCCTTCAGCACTGATGAGGGACACCTGGAATGCTGTGCCCAGTGCTGGGCTCCCCGGTACAAGAGAAGCAGTGATGTGCTAGAACAAGTCCAGCTAAAGGCTACCAAGGTGATTAAGGACTTGGAGCACAACTACCTGAAAGGAGGCTTTAGTGAGGAGGGGGGGGTCAGTCTCAGTCTCTTCTGCCATGTCTTAAGTGAAAGAACATGAGGGAGAAGCCTTAAGTTGTGCCAGGGAAGGCTCAGATTAGATATTAAAAATAAAATTTTCACTGGAAGAGTGGTTAGGCATTGAAATAAGTTAACCAGGTGGAGTCACCATCTCTGAAAGTGTACAAGAAGAGCCTGGATGTGGCACCTGGGGATATGGTTTAGGGGTGATTATGGTGGTGCTATACTGACAGCTGGACCAGATGACTGTGAAGGTCTCCTCCAACCTTGATGATCCTGTGATCTGTCATATGAGGGGAAGCTGAGAGAGCTGGGACTGTTTGGTCTGGAGAAGAGGGATCACATCAGTGTCTGATCTGCAAATATCTCATGGGAAGGAAAGTAGACTGAGTTAGATTCTTCTCAGTGGTGCCCAGTGGAAGGGCGAGAGGCAATGGGCACAAACACAAATAAAAGCAATTCCGTTTGAACCTTAGAAGTTGTATTTTATGGTGGTCAAACACTGGAACAGGTTGCTCACAGAGGGCTCCCATCCTTGGAGATATCTAAAACCTGACTGGACACAGACCTCACCAACCTGTTCTGCTTGACCCTGAATTGAGTTTATATTAGAGATCTCCAGAGCTCCCTTCCAAACCTCATCCATTCTATGATTCTGTGCAAATGTGATAAATTTCTTATGCATTTAAAGCAACCACATTACAGAAGTTATTTAATATGGGATTTAAATATGTTTTAAAAGAAATACTACTTAAATATTTATCCATGCTATATGATACATGCACTGTTTAATTTACAAAAACAGGCTTATCTCTGCATTTTTTTCTTTCAGCAGTTCTTAAATTCTTAATAAGCAAGATGGAATATACAGCTCATGTATGTGCTTATGTACATGTTACTCACCACTTTTCCACCAGATTTTGTTTCAGCTATACTCATTGTAAAAGTCTTTGCTCCTTTGTCGTAAGTGCAGTAATGTTTTATCCATGTAAATCCAAGGGGTCCTAGAGTAAAGAGAAATAGTATTAAAAGTAATTGTCATTTTACCACTATTGGAATTGGAGTAGAAAAATGAAACATAGTAGCATCCATATGCAGCTTTTTCCTTATTTTTTAATCTGAACATGTTGTTCAGGTATAATCTTCCAATACTGCAGCTTGATATGGTTGCCCAACAAAGTTCCAGCAGACTGACTTTCTTTGGCAACTGGATGGGTAACAGCATTCAATTATGGTAACAAGGCAGGAAAAAGGCAAGAACAGACCTGAGGAGTTTTCTGCCTAGAAAATACAGTTGTTATTTTATCAACCCAAGGGAAATACAACTCAGTATTAGATCCTTTCTCTTAGGGAAACCTGGAAGTCTGGTATTAAATGCAGAAAAGTGGACAAAGTCAGAAAATGAGATTGTATTTTTCTTTACTTTCAGAGTTCTTGTCAAAAGTAACCAATGCTTTTGGTAGTATCATAGAAAGGCTATTCTTCCACCTGTCACCTTAAGGGAGTGGGTAAAATGGCACCAGCTCAGAAAGAGATTTAATCTTAGGTAGATGAACACTGACAGAAGATTTCTTCATATGAAAAAAAGCAAAGGAACTGTGCACTCTAAAACACATTGGTTTAGAGATGAGGGATAAAATGCTGGGTGGCAAAGGCAGTGCCTTCAGCAAGAAATATTGGCCTTTTCTGCCTTGAAGGGAGTCCTGCTGGGGAAGACGTGGCTGTAACAGTGCTGCAGAACTGACCACATCAACAAACTGACACTTGCACATACTCACAATACCAAAGTATACTGCACTGTACTCAGGGATTCACTTGTCTTCAATTTAGATAGCCACAGGTGAGATCTACAGCAATCCCCAAGTAAGTGGATGTGTGCCTTATCCTAGAGAGGACGCATCACACTAAATCCTACTCCAAGTATAGGATCTCTGATACAGATATTTTCACTGCTGGATTACCTAAAGCTTTGTACAGGCACTGCTGAGCACCTTTAGTGAATCTAAACACACATCTTGAGTTCAAGCTCAGTGGTATTTTAAACTTGGTTCACACTAATGCAGTTTATATTTATACAGTCAGTTTATACAGGCATTTATAATGTGTTCTTTGCTGTGAGGACATGGAGTGAATTCTCCCACAATTTCCACAATTCTCTTCACATCCTAGAAGTACAGATAAGATCTCCCATATTTTCTGGAAGTTCACTGTAGCAAAGAGAGCAGCATAAGCACCTGGATTCTTCAATAAGAGTTACTCATGGGAAAAACATGATACTGATTTTTTCAAGCTACAGTATGTATGGACCTATTAATTCTTTTAAAAATTGGTTATGGTTAAGGAATGGCATTCCCCAATTTAGTGCTCCTAGCAAAGCACTCCAAACCATGCACTGCTCACTCCTTCCCCCATCCTTCCCCTCTCTCCCCTGTGGTGGGTTGGAGAGAAGAATTGGAGGCATAAAGGGTAAGGATCAAGGGCTGAGATAAGAACAATTTACTGGAGACAGCAGTAAAATAAGAAAACAAACAGTAGCAGCAACAATATTAATAACAGAGTGTGCAAGAGGCAAATGATTCACATGTGCTCACCACATGGAGACACCTGACAATACCCGAGTGCTCCCTCTGCCACCTTTGTGACCCAGAAAGGATCTCTTCCCCTATCCCTAGAAAATGATGAGGTGGTATTGGGTAAGGACCTAGTCATGCCCAACTCCTGGCTACTGCAAAAATTAACCCTGTCCTATCTAGAACCAAGACAAAAAGAAAGAACCCTGACTTTAAAAAAAAAGTATTTTAATGGGTTTGTGTTTGGGTTTTTTTTTAAATGTGAAGAATTAAATAAAAATGTTGGGAAAAAAAAAACCTAGTGGTTTTACTACAGATACAAAGGTTTTGCCTTCTCAATGTACCCATAAAGGTGGTGGTTATATGAGAGACTGAATCAGTCTCATAAGTCAGGTCAATCCAGAAACTTCACTGTGGAAATTTATATGGTCTGTTACACTGACTTTGAGAAAGCTCTCCTATTGCCTGTGTTCTTGAAGAAAGTAAAGTCATGAATAGAAAATTTAAATGGTTACGTACCCTCAGAAGTTTGCTGTTCTGCTCCTATATTTTAAGTTATTTTCACTTAGCGTAACAAAACCTCTAATTATTCGGAATCAATTTTTCCTCTGATGGCAATTCATTATCTCTTTTAGAATATTATAAGATGGATGAGAACTTTCAAAGAACTTTTAGATGAGTTAAGAAGTCACCTTTTTTCATTAGAAAATTGTAGCCAGACGCCTGTGTTGCTTGCTACTCTTGGCTATCCATATGAAAGAAAACAATTTATGGCCTAGTGCAATTTTTAAAAAAACCCTGTATTTACCACCATGCATATCAATAATAAATATATACAGAATTTACTCTGAAGAATAGCAAACATTTAACCCAGCTGCTCACCATTAGACAACAAGCTATAGCATAAGGGTTGTAAGCAAGTAAACTTGCACAACAAGGAATTATACAACTAGTATCTTTCCCACTACACAGTGATTACAGACCCTGTTACTCCAGAATAAAAATTTCTTTTCAGTAAGAAGATGTCAAGCTGGCCTCTCATTATTTAATGAAGCACAGCATGTGCCCGCTGCTGCTTCACTCCTTTTCGCCCTCCCCCATTAGCACGGCTCAGTGTAATTTCCACTTAACACAGATTTCTTTTATGGTTATTAAACAATTAAAAAATAGACTGTGTTCTTAAAACTTGGAGTGCTACTGAGGATAAAACTGGCTGCAGTTAACTATGGTAAGACGGTACTTAGACGACCTTTTCTTACATCTTTGATTTCCATTAAGCACATGTTCATTTAAGATGGCTGGGGCAGTAGGGGTCTCTGGTACAAGGTGCTCCTGATGGCTGAACTAAAGGCTCTGTTAAGGCAGGGAAAGCACAGGAAACAGAACGGAGCCAAAGCAGAGTGCTGGGAGTTAGTAGCAAGGTGCAGAGCAGCCAGCCAGAGCAGAGCTTGCTACACCAGTCAACCAACCACGAGGGCAAACAACAGCACGGACCTTCCTTGTTGTACTTACGTTTCTCCTGCACATAGAGATAGCCTTCCATTGTCCATTGACTTGGTGGTCTGTAATCTTGGTTGGCTGACTTCATTCTTTGCATGAGTCTCTCCACTTCCTGCCTAGTGCTTTCAAAGTTATTTCGAGTCTAATACACAGAAAAGGAAATAAATAAACCCCCACATTATCTCATGTAAGTACTAAAAAATCAATGAACAACTAATTACACATAATGCCAAGGAGACTGTGTCGGAGACCAATAAAAGTATTTGCCAGAGACAGAAAAGGGAAAAAAAATGCAATAAAGAATAATACTCTTCACTGCTAGAAGCCTAGGAATAACACTATAATGAAGAATTCACCTTAGGCACACAAATGTAAGGAAAACATAGCTGCGAATAGCACCATTCCTCTTTGTGCAGGTCACTAACCTCAGACAGGTGGTAATTTCAGATCTTTAGGCATGCTTACATAGTATTTTGCAGACAGATACAGGCTTTCTCTCTGTACACTCTGCGATTCTCAGACAGATGCCTGGCTAAACTAGAAGCTGCTGACCTAAACCTAAAGTAGTAAGGCAAACTGAAGTACTTGAAGTTCAGTGCAGAAAACACTAGTTTGGGTTAAAGCCAGGCTAATGAGTCCAGACAGCTGCAGTTTCTACACACATGGAAGAGACAAATTTTCTGTGTATCCATAGCTGCAGCGGTACCACAGGTGCTGCTGCTCAGAATAGTCAGGTTACTGGCACTGTCGTGTACAAGTTTTGACTTGACAAACACCACAGTTTAGTATATAAAAAAAAAAGGGAGGTAAGAAACAGCTCACAAGTGGCAGAACTATGCCAAAAGCATGAAAGAAGTGTCTCTGTCCTAAATATCATGTGTAACCTGGCACGTAACAAAGCAAACAATTATGGTACTAAGGTGGGCTTTCCATATACATACATATACATATCTATATGTATATAAATGGCTACTTTTTCTTAGTGAATTCAGTGAGGCTAGGATTTCCCTCCATGCACCTTGTGAGCATTATTGTGAGATGCCAGAGCTTTGACTGATTAAATATCAGATATTTAGCACTCTGTTCCTATAGGTCAAAGAAAAGAAGGAAGATTTTTGTAATGTTTCTACAGAGTCATCTGTGGACTTGAATCCTCACTAGTCAGGAAGATACTCTCAGGACTTTATACACCAGTGAACACCTTCTCTTTTTCATGCGCCATTTGTGTAATTAATTGCACAACAGTATAAGAGTACACATACTTAATCTTGGTCTTGAAGACAAACACTATTATTAGAGAGGGAGGTAAAATTCTAATCTGAACTTTTCAGATTATGTCCTTCAGAAGTATCAGCTCAGATCAAATTTAAGAGAGGTCATTTTGAGACCTTCAAGAGGGACATGCCTCATTTTAAGAGCTTGTCTCCATCTATTAGTTTTTAATTGCTACTTTTAAGGAGCCAGGTCTTTGAATCAAATCACAGAAACCAAAGCCAAATGGACACACAAAATATGCCACTGGCCCTTGAGACACTTAAAGAGAGAGCAGGTCATGTTAGAACATGGTGACCTGTTAAGAGCTGTTAGTCTGCTACTACTCTTCTACAGCTGTTACTGCTCCTGCTCTAGCCTGTAGGACATTTCTAAGAACAGAAACAGCAGTGCAGGTCAACTATTCTTCAAGACCTGAAGAAACAATGCAATGGAGAGGAGTACTTTTGACAGCTATAGACAGGCTGAATGCACTTATCCCTGTCCTCAGTTTGTATTTACTTATATAAATCCTTTCACTTCAATCTGATTTTGGCTGATGTTCTGAATGACAAGTACATAGAGAACCTAGCTGGCTGTGTCGAGCTGTGGATCTAGATCTGGAGACAGAATTCATACTCCTGTGTAACAGGAGTGAGTGATGTACTGATCCCCACTGTATCTTCATGTATATGTTTTCTGATATATAATTTTAAAAAAATAATAACACATTGATCCTTCTGCCTAACTTCACATCCCTCTACCTCTGTAATCCATTTACAACTTCAAGTTGTGCTGATATAGTATTTGGAAAACATTAAATTTAACTGTTTCTAAATTAACACTGAAATTGGAAAAAAAAATCTTTAATAATTTTGCTTCTGTAGAGACATGCATAGAAGAAACATATGATTACTTACAGTGCCAGTTTTGGCCTGTGCTGTGAGCTCATGCTCCTCTCAGAACCTGACATACTAAAAGATGTAAATCTCTGGACTGAAGCACATTTTTCACTCTTTCAGTGAAATTGCTGTGCAACAACACTGACCCCTTGTGTCTTTATCTGAAAGTGTCTTAGTATCAAACAACGTAGAAAACAGAAAATTTGAGACGACAAGTGGTTGGGATGCTCTACAGAGAGACACCATTTGCATTTTGATCCAAAAGGAAAAGGTTAATCATCTAGGAAGTTCAGCCTTATTTCCTCAAGCAGCATTTAAAATGGGATCTATATATACGAACAAGAGATATAAAAGGCAAGATGGAGCTACAAAAATGTGTCAGATGTGTCTTTTCTTGAAAGAATGAAACAGACTTAAATTTTTTTAAAAATTTGGTTCTGGATTTTGATGTTACTTGTCAGGAAATATGTGGGGCTTGTCCAAAATTGACATGTTGAAGCTCACTTTTTGCCTTAAAAGCAGTATGTGTAAGCTCTGCTTAAAAGCAAAGTGTGTAAGAGACTTTTGTACCTATTTATTTGCATGTCCTTGGAAATGTAATATCTGAATAACACAGTGAAACAAATATACACTTGTATACAGCAGTTAGGATGAGTGGAAAACTACGTTGATTACATGCATTTTAGTTATCTCTGACAGCTACGAAATTTTTTGGGCAGTTTGTGCCCAAAATGGGTTCTTGTATGGCTCTGACTAGCAAATCCAGACCAATCTACAGCAAAAGATCAATCTGCTCAGCTGAGTGTAACTCTCTACACAAAAAAGAGATCCTCTCTTATGGTGAAACTTAATGCTCTTGAGAGCTGCTCACCATGGAGGAAGATCCCACCCTTTCTTTAACAGCATACAGAACAGCCAGAGAATGCCTTCCCAAGTATGTACAGTGGAAGTTAGCAGACAGCAGGAAAACCTGTATCATTCTGTACCAGCTGGAGCATTTTTGGTATCTCCACTTAGTCCAGAAGACAGGCCTCATTCTCAAGAAAGCTTTTATACAAATTTAAATCTATCTGGATCACTGTATTTTCTAATAATAACTTGGCTGCTCTGCTGTTTTTCTAGGTCTTGCTCCCCAAGTTTAGATCTGGAAATCCCAAATTTACTATACAAAGTTATTTGTTGTCAGGAATCTTAATTACATTAACCTTATAAAAATAATTTTACCTATTTGTATATGAATTTGATTTCAGCTTACTGAAGCATTGCAAGATTTAGAATTTCAATAAAGTACTATAAGTCTACTTTAATATCCTGAGCTGAAATTAGCAAATTAAAAAGTTAAATTATGTAACTATAAGTCATCCTTACATTCTGCAAATTGAACTGCAGTTGCTGCTTGTATGGTGCAAACTCCTGAGCCAGTTCATATCCTTCATGGTAAAATGTAAATAATCCTTGAAGAAAGGCCAAGAGCTGAAAAGGTAAAATTGAGAAGCATTATACATTTTTAACTCCAAGAACACTCTGTGCTTTTACACTCAAAAGCAAAGTTTTACTGAGAAGAAATCCATGATGAGACCTTAAGAAAGAGAAATGCTACATACGTTTTTGTGTCATGAACTTGTATTTTCCATAATAATTCAATTCACTGTCCTAGTCATTTTATCCAGTATTTCAGCTGGAGTCTTTGCTTGTAAATATTTTCCAAGTTTAAAATTTCAGAGTTCAAGTGTTTTTTCTTCAAAATATTTTTTCGCTTTCTTCATAGTAATTGCTTGGGCTATGACCTACTTTCTACAAACAAGACTCTAGAAAGTATCTTTTGGATAGGTTAGCACGACACAAGAAACCCAGACGATTTCTTCCTGCTCTGAACCAAAAGCAAACTCTATCTGGTATGCCTGTGATTGACTCCAACAGAACCATGGTAGTATGCATATATCCGGTTGAAAAGTCCTTTTAAAGTTTGCTTTAAAACAATGCTCAAGATAAAAGGTGCAACTAGATTTTAGCTCTTGGATTAACACATTCCTGCCATCTCTTAGTTTTAACAGCCTTCTAACTTATTCTGCTTTAAATTTTAAAAGTATTTTGACATTGCTATAAGTCACCCTACCTGCTGCTAAATAACAAACATTTAATTTGTTATCATGGATTTCTTTCTTTGTATATATAAGTTAGCTTGCAAAAACTAGTAAAGAAAACAGAAAAAAAAAAAAAAGAGAAATTTATTTGGATTTACAATAACAGAAGTTTTAACAATAAAAAAGATTTGCCTTGGTATATTACACCATTATCATCTGGGCTAAGTAACTGGCTGTCCAGGCTGTCTTCTGACTCAGTAAAGAACCACAGGTATTCCAGAGCATAATTCTTTTCCCTTTTTCAGGCTTCTCCCTCAGGATGGGATGAATGATCCAATGGAAACATTTATCTCTCTTCACTGCCTACTGAAGTAGTCTAGACTCAGGCAACAAAAATGACATTGTTCATATTTAATATGCCTGCTTTGTGTTACCAGTACCATAGATTATTGTAAGTGGAATAGTGTAAAGATGTCGCTTATACTATGCTTATATTTTCTTTAAATTTACTCTCAGCCCTACAAGAAGAATTGTAGATAACTTGTTCTGCCTTCTCTCTCCCATTACTCTCCACAAGACTATTCTACTGCCTGCCCTTTTTGCTGCATTAGTAAGTTAAAGCAGTTGGAGGTGAAGAGACCATCAGTGGGGGCACAAATACAAGGTATGGCTGGGAGAAGGACTCTGACCTCAATTTTTACTGGTATTGTAGGATCAGACGAAACCCTGGCCTCAGGCAGAGATGGTGCAAGCCCATGGCTGCTCAGTCTCAAGGCAATGCAGCCTCAAGTGGAGGGCTCCACACCTGGTATAAATCAATCTCAGTTTAACATGATTCATCTGTCCAGCTGAAATCACTACCTCAGCTAAAGACCAGACCCTAAAATTATTATTATTCAGCTGATTATTCAAGTGTTTCTGAGGAAGGTCCAAATACAACAGTTTATCTTAAAAACCTCCAATTGTGCAAACAGAAAGAGTTCTATAATTTTCTGTAATTCTAGACTATAATCCTAATTCTAATTCTGAAATTCTGGAAATAACTACTTAAAAGGAAAAGAAAGAAAATTAATCTTCCTTTTTATGAATAAAGTACAAAATACGCAAATTGTAACTAAAGCTCTGCTTTGGCTCCAGTTATGTGAAGCCCATTCTCACACTCTAGATTCAGTTACTCATCAGCAACCCCAGTTACAACTCCTTCAGATGCCACAGCACAACTACCCCTGTGCTTACTTTGATTTGGTCAAAAGAATGTGTGGATTACTATAATCTGCAAGCAGCAGTCTGCTGCTAAACCCACCCCTTCAGCTGAAGAGACGGTGCAGGAATAACATTTAGCAAAACTACAGCCAATCACCTAACTAATGCACACCAAAATTACAACAAAGAACTAGTGGGACAAAGTTTCGGTATGTTAGCTTATGCCTGACTTTTAAAGATCAGTTTAAAGAGCATTTCAGGAGAATAAACTGTATAAATTTCAGCTTCAATATTTGAAGAAAAACATTTTACATCATACAAAACACTTTTACAGAGTAAATTGAGAAATACCAAGGAAAATATTTAACACAAGATGGCAGCAAAGCTGAGTTTATCAGAAAGAAAAAATACAACAGCAGCAAAAAAGAATCCAACCCAAAAAACCCTGAGAAAAATCTGAATTCATTTTAGTTAAAGTACTTCTCAGGTATTCTGGCAGTTGTGCATTGCAGAGGATCTGGCCTTGAGGCTTTCCTGGTTAAACACTCTCTGAGCACTAAGAAATGTAGGAATAAAAGAGAAGTATTATGCAAGTCCTAGCTCAGCATATTTAAGCTCTGTGCTGATATGTGACACTGAAGATGGTATTCACTTCAATGTACATGTCACTAGAAGTGGAAAAAGAGGAATCAGAAAATTCCCTGTGCCTAATGGGCCTGTGCTACTAAGGCATCTCCAGAATCACTTCCATTAAAACACGTACAGCCAGAGTATTGTATGGAAGAGATTTAAAAGCCGAGGTCTTTTGCCCTAGGCTTACGCTTATAGTGGGGTTTTCTTTTTGCTGGCATTAGAAGTAGCACTGCTGCTAAAGGCAGGCTCATAATTTTAAAGAAATTAATATTAAATAGAATAAAAAAAATATTAAGAACAGGAATAGAAAATCAGCTCCTTTTCCTTTCAAAGAAAATTTTCAGAATGTATTTTGAGGTGATATTCACACATAAATAGGTAGTTTATTTCATTAAACATCACAAACAATGCCTGATGCTTTCATGTCAACAATTTTTCATTTTAATAAGTGTCTTATGGTTACCTCATTGTGAGTACCTAATCAGTCACATCAGTAAAGACTGAGGTCTGAACTCCCTAATACAAAGCTACTCACCACACCAGAGCCATGAGGATTTCAACACAGAACCCGAAACAAAATCCAACTACTTCTTGAGACTTTATTTATTTTCATGTAGAGCTGCTGACCTCAAGACTGCCTGGTCGTTTCATTCTCACAGGAAGAAGACTGTACTTAGGTTTCGGATAGGGAAGGAATTTAACCTTTGGCCTGCAGCACATCAGCCCCAAGTCCCTGTCTCCCTGTTTTCATTTTATTTATAAGAAGATAGCACTTACTCTTCAGATTAAAGTGAACGTAGTTAATAATGTAGAAAATGCAAGAAAGGGAAATTCAAATTTAATGTCCACTGTGAAGTCTCATGGAAATGCATGCAACTACAGGCAGTGTTTTTTGGTTGGCTGTTCTTATTTTCTTCTCTTTAAATAAACATTTAACTAACCACCCCTCACATTTCAAATAGTGAAAGTTCACTGCTTATGAACTTTGTGCCCTGGTATCTACAGGACAAGGAAGTTCTGACACCACCAAAGGACAAAGCAGAACTTTAGAAAGGTGTTTGCATTGTTTTAACAAGCGTAACACCCTCAGAAACCACTGCTGGCTTGGACTAACTTCTTTGGGATCACAAGAGAAAAGCTAGCAAGACAGATCACTGTCACTTATTTTGCTTTATTGTTTATCCAGCTGTAAATCTGAACATTAATTTCTCCTTCAGACAAAGTTTAAATTCATTATCTGTACAAAAAACCTGAGTGCTTTTTTCTTGGAAAAAATCAAGATCTAGGAGGATTGCAAATAGGAATATGTCAATTACTCACACTAGTACACATTAGCAATCACTTTGGTCAAGATGCAGAGAACAAAGAGAAACCCAGGGCCTGAGAAGCAGCTGCAAAAGTCTAAATATTATAATCTTCTATTCACTGTATGAGTCATTAGCATCTGTACCTTAAAATCTTTCCTGAGTCTCCTCCAGGAGAGAACACACTCCACTTTTACTGATTTCCACTGTCCTAGCTGTAACCCACCCAGCAATTTTTGCTAGGTTACTTCTCCCAATATGGTTCTCAGATTGTCTTTATTCTTTGGCATAGAAAAACTGAAGGTCTTGAAAGGATGTTCAACAGATCATTTGCTTTTCAAGTTCTATTCCCACTTTCGCATGGGCATCACAGTTTCCTCCTTCTCTGCACTAACAGATTTATTTTGTTAAACTTTCCTTCAGCAAGTCTGCTACCACGATGTCATACTGAGAATTATTTGAAGACGTGACACTGTGCTGATAAATCAGAGGCACAGGCAGCACATACACACATGTGCTGTGAATGACCCACAACCATCAGAGCTCCTGAGGAGGAATGTTCACATAGACACACCACCAGGCATCTTCTGCCATATACACATTCATAGAGCACACAGAGGAAAATTAATAATACGATAATTCTTTTGATACCTGATTTTAAAGTGTTAGGCCTTGTCCTTATCTAGACCTTTCATCTCAGAACACATGCTCATACTTCCAACATCACTTACATAAACATGAATTTTAGAAAGCCCATTTTGAAGTCTTTGGGTTTTTGTGTTTGTTTAGTTTGTTTGGTTTTTTTGTTCAATCTCATGGTATTGCTGATTTGTGTTTTAATTTACTTTTTCATATAAGGCATATCTTGCCTTATGGGTTTTAGCAAATGCTCTTATTTCAGCATGTTGCAGGCAACAGATTACATACCAAAATTAAGAGTTTTGAAGATGCAAAATTTTGTAACTAATGTTATAATTTAAGCTCCATCTATATCCAGATCGATTATAAATAAATTCACACCCAAAGTCAGAAGACATTACCTGCAAGACCTATCATTACCCAGTCACCAGAGTATTTCCTGTACCTTCCCCTGGAACATCAAGTATGTCACACTGGGCTGGAATGCCTACTGATCTGAGACAGTATGGAAACAGATACACTGAAAAGTAAATTTTACCTATTTTAACTATGTGCAGTTGCACAGTATTTTTCAATGTGCAAGGTCTTTTCAATACAGAAAATTTCTGCTACATTAAAGGAGCATAAAACCTCCTATACTAGGGTCATAGCTAGGTCAAGATTGCTAGATTTTTCCAGGATGTGCGAGTTTTGCAGAAGGAGACAGAGAGACACACGCTGGATTAATCTGTGACAGGTAGAAAAATGTTCTTATTTAGGAATCTGAGCAAAGTTTTAGTCTCTAACATTTGGCAGCTGTATGCCATAAAGATAGGATTTCTGTAAGTACTGCTTGCTGAATCCAGGTTCATTAGTTTGCATCAGTGTCAAACATTCACTATACAGTACCCTCTCATCTCATGGAAAGAAGGCATCTGAGAAGTTCTTCTTGGTGACACGGGGTGTTAGACATTTCACAGTCAAGAGTGCTGCTGCAGTAGTTACAAGGAAGCTGGGAGATGGTGTGGAGAGAAAGTTATACTCGTCATGTTTCTCTTTGACAACCAGCACTCTGCTGTGCTCAATGTGCTTAATGGGAAGGGACACATGGCACTGGAAGTCCTCTGCCAAGGGCTACAGGTATTAACTACATCAAGCAACTGGCAAGCTAGGCCTGTCTGTATGACATGAACAGCAGTAATGCTGCTGCTTGGCCACACAAATATGCTAGTATATCATACTGAAGCTGCTTTTGGTACTGACTGATGCAGAAGAGAGCTAGGAGTGGGGGATGAAAACAGTCCAGAAGGAAATCCCAGACTTAAATATGGACATTGAAACACGACTTTATCTTACTCTTTACTGGCATGTCGACAAATGCTTTCCTTTATGTTCAAAGTAAATTAATGGGAAATTACTCTATCAACAAAAAGACAAACTTACCTATCCTGCAGAAAAACTGATTTTTCACTTTACTTCATGTGTAACTCAGTACAATATCTGTGTATACTGCCTACTCAAAATACTGAAATTAAAAAACTGGCTCAAAATTTAAGCCATTAAATCATGGTATTAGGAAACATCGATTATGTGTTGCACAGACACAACATTACATGATGTCCCATTAAAATGTTACTCACACTTCAAGTCATCAGACATTTCACTTCACAGTAGATACTAAACTCTTACATAATCCTTCAATAAACATGGAAAGTGCCCAAGCCAAGATCTGTCTATACACAAAGAACCTGCATTCAAAATTTAAAAAGGAAGCAAAAAATGTGATATTTTAAATTCAATTTTCAGCTTTAAATCCATGCATTCTAAAGGAAATTAAACATAAAACTTACAGGTTCTACAAATTCAAATTTCTTTTTCTCTTGTACTTCTTGGATTTTAAAAACATATTCTAATGATGCTTCATAAAAGTTCTGATGTTCTCTGTCAATCTGTGTATCTGCCTACAAGAGAAAATTAAATATGGACAACATTAGTTTAGTCTCGTTATTGCTTAATAACAGGTTATGTCATTAACAAACAGATCTTCTATAAGATTACTTTAAAAGTTTAATAGAGTTCAATTTTCTTTCTGAAAATTAGAATAACTACTTAAAAAAGCTAAATGAAAGTTTAAGAAGTTAAAATTACGTATTTCAGCCTATGCCTTTTACTCGCTCTTTTTTTGGTATCTTCTTTCTTTTTGCTGTTTAATATTCTAGCTTTTAGTAGAGCCTGGGGGGAAAGAAAGGTGGCAGCAGGTACTTGGTGTACATAAGTTTAGAAAAGGAAATAGAAATGAGCAACATAGGAAACAAGGACAGACAGAAAGATAATTATTTCTATTTAAATATTCAAGTATCATATGCACTGAAATGGTATCTATTTCTCTGGTTCAAATATCTTCCCAAAAACGTATTTTCTTTCTTAAATAGGCTGTCTTTAACGATGTCATCTTGCAACTTGTTATTTTATAGTATGAGTCATATGTTTTTGGAATGTAAACATATTTAAGTCCCTAACCTCATAAATCAAATGTATTCCAAGTTTTAATTTTCAAGTGACAGTACTACAAGGCAAGACGTGTCAGAAATGCCTGACTAATACTATCCAACATGGAGATCCAGTATCAGAACAGTGTCTTCTGCCTAAATAGCTAAAGAATTAACTCTTATCAGCTCATAAAGACTAATAGGCTTTTATTCTCAATTTAAACAAGCCACAGGAGAGGGAACTAACAGACAAGCAGCGTAGCACGTAGATAATGTTTAAAGAAGACATGCAGATTCCATTTTAATTCATCCTTCTTTGTAATAAATCATTTTCTCAAGCAAATCCCTTTTGGGCTGTATTAGTTAGATTTTGCTCTCTGGTCAAAATATTACCACAGATTAACAAAATGAATAAGATAATTCCACCTATTTTTGATGTTTGTCAGTTAAAATATAGAAGGATATTTCTGTACACTCTCTAGTTTAATTCTGGCATTAAAAATAACAAATGCAGGGAAATTGGGAAAGCTTGATGTTGTCTTCCCTTGACAACAAACTGTAAACCAGCAAACACATTATAAAAGAGATTTAGTACTTCCAACAGTACAAAAACAAAAAGTCAGTGTTTTCCTTCAGGCAGGATTTGGCCATCAATAGCACCATATATAATTAAGATTGCTTCTCTACTCAAGGACAAGCTACTATTGTGATTTGGCTGTACAGGCTCTTAACAATATTGATCCACCTCCCTAGTCCAGTGCTCTAACTCTACTTCAACACATGGGCCTCAAGGATATGTTTCAAATCATTCAGTACCAGCATTTCCTTCCCATGTCTATTAAAAAAATAAATTAGAAAAAAATCAGTAAACTAATAATGTGAGGCTGAAATCAAGCACTCAAAATTCCTATAATGAACCACTCCACCTCAAAATAAACTCTGCCATTTGCCATTCATACAGTGTGTTTGGCTACTGCTTCCCCTGTTAATAGTTTTATTTCACAAAAATAATCTATCACAAAGAGAGAAGCTGAAACAGAAACAGTTGCCATCACTTTGGGACATGATCCAGCAATGCCTTGCTCACACAAATGCCATCAATAAGCACTTGAAACAGACCTCAGCTCTCTCATTTAATTGTACATAAATAATGAAACATAGTTTTAGAAATTGCCTCTTCTAGGCTTCGCTTCAGAAAAAGTATTTAAACACCTAATTAAATCCATCCCTACTCTGAACAGCATTTAAGCAGGTTGCAATTGTAATATTACAACAACCAAGTGCCATCTCAAATATGCTTTAGGGCCATAATCACCACCAGTGAACAGGGACTAAATCAGAATTCCCTAAATACATATTCTGTAGAAGCTTATGAATTTGTGTTAACACCAAAGGACCCAGATTTGCAAGAATCACTTAGAAGGTGATCTTAAAAGTTTCAAAAGTTGAAAGTAATTTCACGTTTTTCTGTGACTTCAAACTGCATGTAAAAATAAAGAGATCTGATGGACATGATTTTGAGTCTTCACCTGTATATAGTATATATAGTTATATAGTTATAATATATAGTTATAATGAGTAATATTTTCATTGATGTAGGCTATCACCTCAATATATATACCAGAACTTCACATAAGCTTGGAGACTGATTCTGGAACAGATTTCAGAGAAAGGAAATCAGAAGTTTATTGGATTTCTCACATCACTCAATTCTGTCCACTTTCTCCTCCACTGTAGGCTTCTGTAGGCAGTGAAAAGATGCTACTGTGAAGTTTCATTTTGATGCTAAAGAGAAAAGCCAGTCACCTGTGTAAACTGCACCAGCAGTCTTGCAGGCTCTTAAAATATCCAACATATTTCAGTTAGGTGAATATATGCAAACTACTCTCTACAGAATATGTTTCAACCATCAAACTTCAGATGCCTAATTAAGGTGGTCTCAATTGCACTCAAGTGAGATATGTAAAAGGACCCAACAGAGTACAAGATTTTTGCTCATCCCAGAACTCTTTAACCCACATAATGTGATGAGGTATCAAGAAACCTCATCAATCCAAGGAAATAGTATTTTTTCCACATAGCAGTCAAAAAATGGTATTTCCACCTCCCTGAATGCATGATGTTGGCTTGAGGCATGGACTTCTCACCTCCTGCCCTGGGCAGCAAAGTCTCAGCTGCCAGCACTGCTTGGCTTTTTGCTCGTGCTCTGCTGTGGGATGATCCAACAAACTCCATCCTGGAGATACAGGCTATATATGGGGCACACCCAAACCACTCAGGATGCAAGTCAACAGCTATCTTGGATTTCAGGTCATGAATGGAGCTTGGCCTCCTTTTACTTACAACAGAAACACAGGCCAAATGTCTTCCAGGTTAACAATTTTGGTACTGATTTGCTATTGTACCTTCTACTTATGGTGCGTCTATGTTGCTGACTCAGCACATCTACAGCTGTAGAAAAGTGGGGAAGACAGAAATGCCAAGTTATGCCCTTTATCATTTACAAGGGAGGCATCTAGAAATCAGAAAATCTCAGCCTCAGTTACAAGATTTTAAATCCAGATATGTTACTTAAGGACACACTGGAAAAAATTATTCTGTTTTTCCATTAGTTTATATAGACGTGAGCCAAATCCATTGTTATTCTACCATAGTTTATTAGATTCACAGTTGTTACTTCGCTCTCCAGTTGCTGCTTTCAGACTGCAATTATTCTCATGCCTCAAGAGTAAAATATACTATTCATTTTATTTTGCTTCTATTCTAGAGTAAATTAGTGTTTAAGTTCACTTTTCCACAATTTGGTAAGAATTTATTTTTATTTTAAGCTGGGGCTTAGCCTCTAAGAGGACTGCTTCTTCATCAACACATAAAACATTTGGGAAAAGTGAAGCTCTGACATACAAATGGAACAATTAATCAATCCTACATAACTAATGTCTTATCTAGACTGATTATTATGTAGACAGCAACAGCAATTCAGGCATATAGACATTATTAGAAATTTTTAATTTCTAAGTATTATTTTATTTCAATTATAATATTATTGGTAAATACGAAAAAAAATCCTACAACATGATTGAGTGATGGTCACACCTTTGGTGGAAGTTTCATCTGCAAACTAACGCCCATGATTTAAGAGCCACCAAGACAACAGTAATACCAGCAAAATTATTTTTAACTACTTTTGGCACAATTCCCAAAATGTCATTGTTATCGTGTAGCTGGGTTTATTGTAATTTGCTTCAAAGACAAGTCATATTCATCTTCACCAGCATATTGAAAAGCCCTGGAATCATCCTGTTGAACTACAAGCCTTCATGGTTTTGTTTTTTTAACAGAAAAGAATTAGCTCTACAGACTCTTCAAAACTGAAGTTCAAGATATAATTTCAGGGCAATTTTAGGTGCCACAATCTCAGAATAAGATGAAAAAGAGGAAAAAGAAGCAGAAATGAGCATCATTAAAATTATCTCAGTTCAGTCTTCTGGATTAGAATTTATGTGAAACAGAAGAGCAATCTCATCAGTTAATATATTTAATAGCGAACCTAAAAACAATTAATTGGCTTGCCAATATTCCACATATAGCATATAAAACTCACACTTTTATTGTACTAAACTAATTCCATTGTTGCAACCAATAAATATTAGCTGTACTTAAAATACATAAAGTTACAAACACAGAATATTGCTTTGTTCAAATATTTAACTCCTATTTGTGTCTTATTCATCCCAGTCAAGAATTTATAATCACAACAAGCATGACTACCAGAAACCATCATAATTTCACATTAATAAAATACAGCATGTCTTGAAGAGAACCAGTTTGTTATCATCATTTCTATGCAAATGTGAAATTAGGTAAGAGTGTATTCAGATCTTACATCTTGCAAATGAGATTCTTTCTTCTTGGCTGACAAATTTAAGTGCTTCTCTAAGATGGAATAATATTTCTCACTTTCCTTGTCAAACTTCTTCTTCCCATCCTGAAAAACAAAACATTCCTAAGTAAAGTATTTGACTAAATATCACAGCTAACTTAAATTAAAAGAAAAAACAGGTGGCAAAATATGCCTCATTATAAACCACTTTTGTTGGTTCCAGTACTTTTAGGGTTCAATTCTGAACAGGACCTAAAGATAGTAGGAGAACTGCTTTAATCATTAAAAGCAATAGTAAGCAGGATTTTCCCCCTAAATAACAAACCCATAAAACAGACACATATGGTTTCCCATAGCAAACATATATGAGATTTTATGTACATGGTATCTCTTTAAGAAGACACTTATTATAAAATAATCTTCCCCAAGTTTTCTAAGTGTACCTAACTGCCACAATCTTTTTACAAAAAGAACAAAACAAAAACAAGAAAACCCCAGAAAACCAAAACCACAAAAAAACCCCAAATAAACAACCAACAAAAATCCCCAGCACCCCCCACCCCCAACCAAAACAAAAAAAACCCCAAAACCAAACAAAAAACCCCACTGTGGAGGACATAGGTGAGTATAAAAAATGTGATAAAGATATAGGCCTATTCTTTGCATTTAAGACTAATACCCTTATTTTCCACCCACACTCCTAAAATAAAGAGGATGATGGAAAAGCATGTGTGGTTGCAAAAGGAAATTGGTCCAAAAGTCTGTTTCCAATAATATTTCGATGTGTCTGAATATTTAAGTTTGTCTCATTTAAAAGTTATCCTGTCTTTTTCCTTTCCCACTCCTTTGTTTTTCCCATCATGTGCAGCCAATCCTCACATTTCTACCGTAAAACTTTTTTGATATGTAATACAAAAGAAAGCTAAAATGAGTAAATTAAGAAACATCTTATTTTCTGCAAACAAATTCAAAATTCATACTTCAAAACTTTTAAAGCCTGCTGTTCTGAAATTTATATCTGAAATTTAAGAAAAAAATAGGTTTCTCAAAAGCTTTTCCATCTTTCAAGGAGTGCCAAATTTCAAGAAATAGGAGAATTGATTGTAGTTGATATGCACTGACTGTAGTTGGTATCCCATCAGAGTATTATTAATGATAAATCTATAGCTTTTAATTATAAAATCATATATTCCCTAAATAAAAACAACTTTCTTCCAGTGATTTTTATAATCTTAAGTCCTAATGATTAACAAGTTGAATATTTTGAGAAAACAAAAAAAGCTTCAAGACAAACAATCCTACTTACACATGTGCAAAAGCCATTAATGATAGATAAACTAATTACTGGAGATCATGCAGTAACATCAGGTCATTTTAAGAACCATAGTGATTCTCTTCCTGACCCCTTTCTCCCTAGAAATTTTTATATACAAAAGCAAATAACTAGCTCGCATTGTAGCACCACCCTGTTTTCCTTAGTCATGGGAAAGTCAGGTCAGTCAGAGAAATAAGACAAAAATTTTAATAACATGAATTAAAACTTATCAACCAGCTGTAACAACAAACCATTTACTGATTAGCTCCAGTGACTAAAGCTTACAACAGTAATTAGACTAGATTGTAAAACACATCATAAGTGTAAAACACTATCTGCAAAAAGTTCAGATATATTTAGTATAAAAAAATATGCACAATTTAATGTTCCCACTAGTTCACAACAGAGATATCTTCAAAAGACACCAGAACGAAAAGTGGGCACTTGACCCAACAAAATATGAAATAACAATACAGAATAACTACTAATGCTTTCTATATTTAATAACAGATAAACAGATACCAGGAGAAAAAGGTGAAGAAGGTAAAAAAGGAAAAATAAAAGATTTTATTTTGTTTAGTAAGTGAAAAGGAACTCTAAGAATTATCTTCCAAAATCTTTCCCAAACACATTCTTAAAAGAGAGAAGGCAGGCCAGAGTTGTCGCAAATAACTTGTAAGTAAAGAGAATAAATTCTGTGGGAATGAAATCATAGGTCAGTTCCACAGTCAGTTTTATTGGAGAATACTCAAGTGCCAGGTCTTCATGATGAAGTAAGAGCCATCTGTGTATCTCAACAGCACCTTTGGTCCCAAACAGAAACTCAGTTCAGTTGATCACTGAATAGAAGGTGCAGTTAGTTACATACTGTCTTATCTTCTGAGACAATGATGTTATGTGCTGGCCTAGAAAAATGAACCAGACTATTTTAAAATCCAAGTGACAAAGGTGTCAAAGTCATCAACTTCAGGAAATACTCAAGTCAAGGGCAAACTTGATGCAACAAAAAATGTCAAGAGAATTACTTTTTAGGTGTTTTTTTCCCCCATATAATTGTAAAGTGGGAAAGATGTCTGCCTGATTGCAGTATTTAAGCCTTTGGTCACAAGCTACTGGAGTTCCGTGGTGGATACCCTGCCCACTAGACCACCTACCGTAGAAGGTAACTTGACAATGCCTTTGACAATGAGGCCTGAGTGTTGATAGCACATAGTGCACATTTGGACTTGATATTGTGCTTGCCTCTGCAGTCTCAGACACCAGACCAAAGGAATGAGCAAAGGAGCCATGGGCAAAGCTCCCGCATGATTACCTATTTCAGACTGGGATCACCCAGCCCAGCCCAGCCCAGCCCAGCCCAGCCCAGCCCAGCCCAGCCCAGCCAGTCGTCCGTCCGTCCTTCCTTCCTTCCTTCCTTCCTTCCTTCCTTCCTTCCTTCCTTCCTTCCGTCCTTCCTTCCTTCCTTCCTTCCTTCC
>JANPWX010000449.1:2812774-2903521 GCA_024734555.1 Trochalopteron elliotii | reverse complement strand
ATTCCAGCTTTAGCGTGTTCTTCTGCAGCCCTCAAAACACTCTTACAGATAGCCACTGCCCAAATGAATTATCTGAATCCTGGTCCCAGCAATCTGTGCCTGTAAGACTCAGAAATCTACTTTTCCACATACTAGGAGGTTTTCGAAGAAAGTTTCCATGCAAAACTATCTCCTCAAAGTTTAGAAAACAGGTGTTTGCTTTTGCCTAGATTCCACATTGGATCAAATCCCAAGGGAAAAGATGTGGTTGGATAAGAAAGCTTGCACTGCATTGTTACCAGAACAGACTGCACCAGCCATGACACAAAGCTTAAGGCACGTGGCCATAAGGAAGATGCTAGTTCCTGACCTCTGTACTGCCTCTTATTCCCTTCAGACTCCAGGTTTCTTTCATCCTTGCACATCTTTCCTGCAGGTAAACCTCATCCTTTCTCTTTGCCCTGGAAATGTATCACCTATTTGTTTCAAAATATCAGCTAGAACATACGAAAAAAATTCCCATCCAAAATCCATGTGAGATAATTACGAGGGTGCAATAAAAAAAAGGTAAGCACAGAAAAAGAGAAATTACATAATATTAATCCTTGGCGTGTTTTACACTGATGTGTAAGTCATCAACACCTTTTGTCTAGACCATGTCCTGCAGACTCTAAACACTGTAAATGTCTCTGTATAGTTGTTTAACCATTCTCAGGTTTGTCAATCCTTAAATCAGTTCAGAAATATTTACAGTTTGAAATACTTCAAATTTCTAGGAACCCCATTAGGAAAGCCCTTAGCCACACACACAGCTTAGAGCATTTAATGGAGCCTTACTAACTGCCAGTAGCCTCTTGAGAGACTTAAGCGTTGTAATACTGCATCCAGGTTTAATTCCTGGTTTTGTTCTCTCTGCTCAGATTTCCTGCATAGTTTTACATCAAAACTGATTAGACAATCTCCAAAAAAATTATCTTTTCAGAAATAAATTTTGCTTGAGATATTTCTAATTATAGGCACAACAGTTAAAAGTTTAACTCAAAAGGTGTTCTTGTATTCCTCTTGTTTTACAAATATTTATGGCTGTGAAAAGTCCAGACATCAATTGCTGAGAAGCTCATTAAAAAGTTGACTCAAGTGAATCAGATAGTTTTTCTCCTGTTCAGAAAGATTTTGATAACATTCTAACTAATCGCAGATGTGCTACAAATCATTGGCATGATTCCTACAAATTTAACCCACTAGCTGTATTCTTAGATATAAAGCAGAAATGGTTGCCATATTTTGATGATGACTTTCCTTTTCCAGAGGAAACATCAAGAAATATGGTATTTTTATAATAGTTCTACTGCTACTTTGTATGCAGTATTTGATGTCAAAATTGTTACATGTATCTTCAGAATTATTACAGAAATTATCCCTCTTTACTTTTTCAAAAAGAGCCTCTGCCATCCTTCTCATTCACTTCCCTTTTTTAAGATGCAATAACTTTTGGTGTTACATTTCTCTATTAGCTACATTCTTGCATCTGTCCATAAAGAAATTTTTAAACTCTTTGTTTGTTGCAAAATTAATATTTTACACTTTAACATGCCTCAAAGATCCTCAAAAAATGCCACCAAAACACTGTCCTTGTTGAAACCATAAAATAAACATGTTTTGCAAGAAATTATCTTAAAAGGATCAAGAAAGGAAATTAAACATTCATCATTGCAAAGAAACTATTTGGAAAAAAGATGTCAATACCTTGAAAAGAGGAGAATACCTTAATTAGAAACCAAGTGAACATTGTGAAACATGGACATGATGATTTCTTTCTTCCCCTCACCCAGAATTAGTACACATTTTTTTCACCAACTCAAAGTGAGGTGTAGAAACTGTAGAAACTGGCACAGAAACACAACAATAAGATTTGAAGATAGATCAAGTCAGACACATTTGTCAGCTGAAGAACCTGAAAGTAACAGTGAACTTCGTGGAGATCAATAAAGCCACATCCCTTTTCTTTCTCTTTGACAACAACTGCAAAACTGTTGATTTTTGCAACAACAGACTGGAAATGGTTCATTGCTAGAATATTAGACTTCAAATATATTTTTTCAAAGCCACCTTTTTCATTTTTCACCTCCCAAACAAAAATTCAAATTGTATTTCTACAAAGTTAGTGGGATTTTATTAGGAGCTGTTAGTTTGGGGACCATGTCTTACTAAGTAGCAGGACAAACAAAAGTAGAACTGTAGTCTAGAAAATAAACTAACCTCAGTTTTGAAAAGACTGACTTGAGCTGAGATCCGATAGGCTTCTTGGAAAATGTAAAATCTCAGAGTCTCACAACTTCTCCTTTGAGGAGAAAAAAAGTAAATTCACCTTCCATTTTATGTTACTCAAGGTTTTCTTGAGCATTCTCATGGAAGTAGTTGGTGAGTTACTAGATTTTGGTTGATTTTAATAATATTGAAATTACCATTGGCAACTGAGACCACAGGGTGCGTTTTGATAGATCTCTGGATGGGAAGAATTTCTTTTTGGAAGAAATTTTGATTCGTTATGTGAATGCCAAGGGTTCAAGATAAGGTTAAAAGAAGTCACAAGCTTTTTTCCCCAAAGAAAAAGTGAAAAGGTAATATAAGAATCCTTCCCTCCTCTTTTTCCTCCAAAACAGAATTTAAGGTATTGTTAGGCTATAGGGTTTCCCCAAATCCAGAAGAAAGCCAGAAAGGTTAAAGGACATGGTTTATATATTGTTAGCAAATAGTATGAAGTGAAGCAAATTTGTACCATACCTCATAAAGAAATCCTTGTTGATCGACATAAAATAGGGTTAATACAGTCATAAATTATGTCTTATGTTCCTCATAACTGCTAGTGAAAACACTTCCAAATTGAAGCAGAATGCATCATGTAGAAAATTAAATGTCCAAATAACTATAAATCTTAAAACCAATTCTTTACTAAAAAAGAACAACCATATGCAAACCATGATGATCCAGAAAACAATACAGTGTAAGACACAAATAATTATAATAGAAAGAACATATTGTAACTATGATGTATAACAAGGCAATAAACAGGGAATACAAGACTGCTTAGCAGCATTAAAGCTATGAAGACCGATATTAGAAACTGGCAGTTTAAAAAATAACCTCAATTAAAATCAGGTAAGGAATACATAAAACTGAAATATACTTGAAACAACCCAAAACTAATTTAAGTTTAACTGGAGTTCACATCTGTGTAAAATACTGAATAACCTTGCAAGAGATAATTTACTTTCAGGTTCATAAACTTCTGAAGAAAATTTTATTTTTCTTCTGTAATGCTTTTAGAGATCCAAGTATCAGGTACTTTCAAAAATGTATCCTGGAAGAGGAGAATCCTACAGCCATTTCCTAATAATTCCCTATGTAACTCCATCAGATGTTTTTAAATTAAAAAGCAGATACTATTAAATGAGAAAATGTGATTGTAGTATGTAATTTGTTTTTCTCCAAAAAAATCCCTCTTGAAATGGAAACAAAAATACTAGAAGTTCCCAGCATTGCTGTGAAAAGACATGCAAACCTGTACCAGTCACAAAGCAGGACATATTAGACTCCCTGTTATTCAACTGCAGAGCTGTCTCGAGTTTATTTGGCATTTGCTGATTCCAGGAGTAGCTGCTCTGTGTCTAGGAATCTGCTAAATCCCTGCCCAAACAGCAGGAATGGTAAGTCTACACACGTAATCTAGTTTTATTGCTTTACTGTCTATTAAATATGAAGTATTTTTGCTGGAATAGCTTACTTGGGATATTATCAAGTTACTGCTTAAATCATATGGAGAAGCACCCTAGAACAGCACAAACTGACGTACTTTTCTCCACATCAGGTTTAGGATAGCCTTCTGAAGTTTAAAGTATTTTATCATAACAGGAAGAGTTTTGTTCCTGTACAGAACCTTGTGACTTTAAATAATTTCAAAAAGAAAGTTAGCCACGCTCTTTAGGAACTCATGAAGAGGCCATTTCATCTGCACAGTTAGCAACATCTTTGCTTTGTGCACTTAGAGCAAAGATAAAGAAAAAAGCTGCAAAGAATATGTCATTCAAATAAAGCAATTCCAACCGACAAGCTTAAAACTTCACACACTTGCTGCTTTATTTTAAAAGCTGCAGATAAAAATATCTCTTTCTTAACTAGTAATCTCTTTTTTTAAACACTTGTTGGGAATTTCCCATCTCTGCCACTCAGCCAGCATCACTGATCTCAGTGTGCCAGCAGCACATTCAGCACCACTCATGGTCCCAGGGCACTTCCGACGTCATTGCAACAGGACTGCAATGCTGACCTGAGGAAGAACTTGAGGCGTGTTATGCGAAATTTTTTAGATTAATACACACAACTGGAAACTCTGCTGTTTACAGATATTTTGGGGGAGCAAAAGAAAAAAAGGAAACAGTCTGAGGTCAATGTCAGAAGTGATTTTGCTTTGTTTTGTTTTGAAAGCATCTATTTTCAGAGTCCCTTTTACAACACTGATAAAAGAACATAAACTGTCACTCTGGGGTGAAAAGTTATGCCTCCCCAGTGGCGCTGTTAAGCTCACCCGGTGCTCTGAGATTACTTCTTGGGGGTGAGTGTTTAATCTTCTCATCAAGACAAGAATCTGAGACCATCCCTTCTTGGCAAACTCCACAGGAACAAATGGTTCTGTGGTAGCCACTATAACCTGTCAAGGTCCCGAAATAACAAAACTGCTTTATTTGGATTTCTTGATCCTCCCATATCTACCAAGACACAATAAAGTTTCAGGCAATGATGTCCATTTTTGTTACAGTACTGAAAGGATACTTCCCAGATACTATCACCCACTTCCCTTGGGAATAGAGCTATTCCAGAGCTTGGTTTACCAAAAGCAAAGTTGGTATATTGATAGGAGACTTAAATTCGTATATTGCCAGGCCCCTGCAGAATCTGCTGCACAGATAGAACAAGATACTGGAGGAAGGGAAACCTATGGTGATCAGCTGATCAAATGATTTTCTATTTAGAATGGAAAAGGCAACTCTACCATATGTATGGAATAAAGACCCACAGATCGCACATCATCTGAGAAATATCCAAACAATGCCCAAACTGTAACTATAACCGTAACTATTTTCATGCTGTTAGCTGCAGCACAAAACAAAGGGAAGCAATGCAGAATGAGATCTCAATTTTTCCCCCAAATTGCTAAAGAAAACCCCAACATGTAAGAGAATAAGATTAACAGATTAATTCATATCCATGTATAAAACCTCATGACTTGAGCATTAAGTGTTCAGTACAGCTGTGGCACTATACAACACCCACAAGCACAATTCTGAAGTAATCCCTGTAGGGTAAGAGAATGCAGCTGCCTTTGTCAAAACATAATGAATTTGGTTTGATAAAGGATGCTAAAACTCAAGATGGAGTCTAATTTTGAGCAAGGGGAGGAAGAGCAGAGGACTTAGGTGCCTTTGAGCTGATGAAAGAAGATTGACACCTTGTGCAGGGAGCAGAATACCAAACTCTCTGCTTCTTTTAGTCCTGTCCTGCTCTGTGCCTGGGCAATTGGCCACTTCCTATATTTCTCTTAAGTTCTTCTTGAGACTTTTAAAGTTTCTTCAACAACCTTGGGACCTGATTTTCAGGTCTGGAACATGATCCTGTCCACGCTGTGGTCAAGAGCAAGGCTAGAAAGAACGTAACAGGTGAGTAGAGCTACGGCACTCTATTTGCTAAATCCTCCATGCCCTCAAACACTCACTAAGAAGGTTAGTACCCCTGTGACCTGGAAATTAAGGCTGAAGGTCCATGTCTTTGTTCATATTTTTGATCACAGCCCAGGAGTCCAGTAGGACTCTAGCAGCTGTGCAGGGTCAGGATGTAACCTTCTGAGTCCTTCCCATGACACACACTACAACAGGCTGCAGCAAATTAGCAAGTAAAAAGCCTTAATCTCATTAGATTTCCAAGTTTTCCTGCATTTTTATGTTCTTTTGTCCTTTTCCAGTGAAAAGGACAATACTATGTACGTTTTTTTGGTTTTACTAGCTGTAGATTTTTTAAATTTTTTTTTTTGCCAAGAAAGGTACACTGCATGCTCACTTAAACATTCCCACCAATTAACACATTTATTCTAAGCCTTAATTCTTAAATGTTATGGCAGAATAGTAAATTTTCCAATTTACTACAGGAGACTAATTTATTTATCCTTAATTTATATCTGTTTTCTTTATGATGCAAATTAGAATCTTATTAAACTGCAGAAAAAACAGCTTCAGAAACCAGTTTTAGTCAGTGAGCCAGTTAATCACACTCACTTATAACAGAGAGACTGCATTTAACAGAATTTATTAAAACTGATTATGCACATGGCATTAACTGTTTTCCTCACAAACACTTCTAGTTAACAGACTGAACCATCAGTTTTTAATCACTGTATCCACAATCTCTTGCTTATAAGATTTGAGCTTTCATTCTCATTTTTTAAAATAATACATTAAAAGTGAATCAAGCTTTTAGGATTATTGTCCTTTTTTGCTGTTTTTTCTGTTAACTTCCTAAAAGCTTATCAACTTTGAATGAAACAGTAATTGAACTGAAACAATCTGCAATGAGAAAATAATTCTCCTTCATTTGCATAACAGCAAGAGCTGTCCCAAGAGGACTGGTCTCTTCAAAAAAACTCTAGGTCCAGGTGCTCAGCCAGCATTATCTCCCAGTTTAATAGTTTGGCTCTGCACAGGATAAAGTGAGACTTTCTTAGATGAAATGTATGCATACTGGGCTCTTCACTACTGTTTTTGAAATTTCCCAAATATTTCACATATGCAAGTGTAGAAGAAGCAATGGTTAATCATATAGGCATTACAATTTTTTTTTTTTTGTGGCAAAAAAGGTCTTTCACTGCTTGATATTTCCCTACATTTATTTGAATAAAGAAGGGAAATACACCTGATCTATTTTAAAAATAATTTTGTACTACACATTTTCATTAAATGCAAGCTCTGATTTCAGAGTTCTTGCACTTGTTAATACCAGTTTAAGTAAAATATCAGATTAGACAGCATATATGGGATTATTTCTCAAATAAAAGTGTTCTACGACCAAAACCTTGGAATGAAATGTATTTGTAAGTGCAATTGACAACTTTCACAGTTCAGAAACTTTAACCAAAACTTGAGGATTTATGTAAAAGAAAAGCTAAAGAGAATTAGTACTTCTCTACCAGAGACAGATGTCTATTAACCTATAATACCTAAAAAGATTACAATGAGTTATTTATCAGCGCAGCAAATTTTTGGCATACCGCCATCTCATGATCATTGAGTAGCCTCAGTTCCTCAATGTCAGTTATTGCATCTTACACTTTATTCCCAATCCTCCAGTCCTCCTCCACTATCTCAGCAACCTATGGCAATATCACCAGATGTTTTTTTACCTGGTCATTACCAAAAACAAAACAACAGATCTCAAATTGCCCCACGGGATCTTCTAAGTGGTGACTTCTCTCTAACCAGATGGTCTCTCCTATAAACAAAACTCATTGCTCTTTTCCCATGAGCTAGTTCCTCTGACAGACTGGGTTTCTCATACTAAGCCCCATCTAAACTACATCACAATGACTCACACAGAGAGTTATAAGAGCCTGGCTGAAATAGAAAGAGGTTTCATCCCCTGCATTTCCTTGCCTACAGAATAAGTTATCAAAAAAGATATCAGGTAACTAGTACTAACCATTTTTGAGAAACTGTTGCATTTTAACTCATAACATTTGGCCATCAATAATTCTCCTTGCCTGCCCACTCTCTGTTCTTCCTTTTCCTGGTCCCATTCCCCCATGGTTTGGGCTGACATTAAAACACACCAAATCTAGAGGATGCAAATACCAAATCTTGAGTGACAGATGCCACTTGAAATGAAACACCTCCTGCCATACCTACCTCCTGCCAGCTCACTCATTTTTATCAGTTAAAGGACAACAAGTGCTACGATTTGATCTCAGACACCAAGGAAACTGGTTCACCAAATGGGTATTCTGGTATTTTTAACCATCTTAGATACCTATCTGAAACTCTGCTTTGACAGCTTTCTGACAGAGCTTAAAAAATGGGGGGTTTTGTTTGTTTCATGCTCCTCAATTTCCAGACAATCCAAATTAAACATAGAGAGAATGTTTAATTCTCCTGCATGCCTACATGTGAACATAGATGTGAGCAAAGAGGCAGGAAAATTAATTCCAGCAATGAATATGGATTTGTTTCCCAAGGAGAAAGGAATTCACAGCTTTGAATAAATGAATGAAATTAAATAATGATAAAAAACTAATCCTCCTGGCCAAAATAAATCATTTTATGAAACAAACAGATGCAATTGTAAGGAGGAAACAAAACTCTCCTTTTAAGTATCAAAACCAAAATTGCTTCTGTTGTCTTTGATCTGATTTAAGTTGTATTAAAGGTCAATGAATATTGGAACAAATATTGCTAAATACTGTACTCAATGGATAAAAAGAAAGGGGAAGGTTTGGCTTTATTGTCCATAACACATCACACAATGAGCTCACCAGAGTTACCAGCTGGGGCCTCGCAAACCACATTGACCAAATAAGGCAAAAGCCTCCGTGCCTGGAATCCTTTCCCAGTTACCTCACCCGGCTTCTGCTCTCCTTGCTACAATAATTGGAGAGGTCATTTTTTTTAACTCAGAAGGAGTAAATCAACAGGCTGTCCAATGCAAAGCTGGGTTTGTGTAGTCTCTGGAGAGAACTCAGCTTTATTTAAACTGAGTGTGTACAGAAAAGGAATAACTGAAATATGTGCAATAAAAACAGAAGAGTAAGTAGTATAAATCAAGAAGAGCAAGTGATGTAGATTTGTATATTGCTGGTTAGATTACAAACACTAATGTTTTTTGAGGAATGTTTCTCAAATTTATTGGGTACCTTCAGGTTTTTGAAGTGCATGTGAAGAATTGGTCTTTAATCTTATTCTTGTGATGTTCCAAAAACACTTGAACTTTGCACTCTGAGTTTATACTGTCCTTGTATTTAAAATATAGCTTTGTAACATCAACAGGATATATTTTATCCTCCATATTCTTTTTGATTTCCATGACAATATTTTTGCCTAGACTCATTATAGTTTTGAAGAAAAAAAAAATATTCTCATTCTCTATATTAAAAACATTTATAGGATATTCATCATGGTAGCAAAAAATCTTGTGAACTTATTTATTACTAAAATAAAATGATGATTCTCATAACTTATAATATTTTTCCCCTTTTCTTCCCTTGGGAGAGTTGGGTCTGCTTGTGTTTATCTGCAACTGGATTTTATCTGTGTTTTGTAAAAGAAAGGAAAAAAGCCCAGAAATCACTTTTAAGTGCTCTCTCACATAATCTTCCCCCCAGCAAAATCTGACAGTAGTACCTAATATAATTTCCTCTTTTTTATACTGGTAACACAACTATCTAATAATTTTCTTTTCCCACAAAATTTGGAAATACAGCTTATCAGAGTACTTCAAATTTATAATGTCAAAATCCAATTAGAAGACAGAGTCCAACACTCAACAGCTGCTCGGATCTCTACTGCCAACACTGGGAATGCTAAAGGCATACCAATCTCACGCTTCTATACCCAATCTCTTTAAATGTTTGTTCATAAGATATTATGATGCAAATTAATTGCAAAGTGACAGCTCTAGAAATGTGACATTACTATCAGCTATCCTGTGGAAGTTTGCACCATCCACAGAATCACAAAATCACAGAATATGCTGAGCTAGAAGGGACCCAAAAGGATGCTCAAGTCCAACTCCTGGCCCTGCACAGCACCATCCCCAAGAGACACACCATGTGCCCAAGAGTGTTGTCCAAACACTTCTTGAACTCTGTCAGGCTGGTGCTGGGACCACTGCCCTGGGGAGCCTCTTCCAGTGCCCAAACACTCTCTAGTGAAACCTTTTTTAAATATCCAACCTAAACTTCCCCTGACTAAGCTTCAGACCATTCCCTCGGGCCCTGTCACTGGTGACTACAGTAAAGAGATCAGTGCCTGCCCCTCTGCTTCTCCTCATGAGGAAGCTGCAGACTGTGATGAAGTCTTCCCTGTTTCCTCTTCTCCAGTCTGAACAGAGCAAGTGATCTCAGTGTCTCCTTGTATGGCTTCCTCTCCAGATCCTTCACCACTGTCCTGGGTTGTGGTGTAGAACGTGCACGGAGTATTCTACCACCATCTTCATGAACTGTTGAAACCAATTGCAGAAGCAGTATTCTTCCAGACTCTCCCCTCCCTCTTTCTGTTAGGGTGTCTTTTGTTAAGGTGTCCTCTACTAATGGGTCTTTTGATAACGTGTTTTCTGTTAATGGCCTGCTGATGACTTACAGATAACTCCCACCAGGAGTTATCTCCCGTTAATGGGCCATCAAGGACCCCCCTGTATGACTCATTATCCCATTGTGAGATGCTCCACCCAGGGGGAGGAGCCAAGCATTCTCACCTGCATATAATCTGGGATCTGGGACAATATGGGGTACCTTACCCACTGGATCTACAGAGCATCAGAGCTACCAGACCTTTCTACGGGATTGCTGCTTCCATCATCTTGCTCAGGTTGTATTCTGACTCTGTCAGGGGTCTTTTGTATTATTGCATTTATTTTATTTCCTTTTTTTTTCTTTTCCTATTAAATTGTATTTCTGACTTGGAGCCTCTCACTAGTTTTGCTTTCAAACCATCACAACCACCTTCATAGCCCTCCTTTAAACACTCTCTAATAGCTTCCTGTCTTATATCGTGGCACCCAGAACTGCCCCCAGCACTGGAGGTGAGGCTGCCCCAGCTCAGAGCAGAGGGGACAATCCCCTCCCTTGCCCGGCTGGCCATGCTGTGCCTCATGCCACCAGGACAGGGTTGGCCCTCCTGGCTGCCAGGGCACTGCTGGCTCATGTTCAATTTGCCACAGACCAGGATCCCCAGGTCCCTTTGTGCAGCACTGCTCTGCAGCACCTCATTCCCCAGTCTGTCTGTACATCCACGGTTGAACCATCCCAAGTGCAGAATCCAGCACTTTTCCTTGTTGAATTTCATCTGGCTGGTGACTGCACAGTCCTCTAATCTGTCAAGGTCTCTCTGCAGGGCCTCCCTGCCTTTGAGAGAGTCAACAGCTCCTCCCAGTTTTTCACCTTCTGCAAACTTGCTTTGTATCCCTTCAAGTGTCCTGTGTCCAAGTAATTTATGAAGATGTTGAAGAGCACAGGGCAGAGGATGGAGCCCTGTGGAACCCCACTAGTGACAGTCACCAGTCTGATGCCACCCCACTCATTAAAACCCTTTGTGCCTGACCCATGAGCCTATTCTCACCCACAGCACGACGTGTTTGTTCAGCTGAATGCTGGACATTTTGTCCAGAAGGATCCTGTGACACCATGGAAATATTACATCAGCTTGCTTCCCTTGATCAGTCAGGTATGTTAGCTTGTCATTAAAGGAAATCAGGTTTGACAAGCAGGACTTTCCCCTCATGAAGCCATGCTGGCTGTCACCAATGACTGCATTGTCTTTCAGGTGTTTTTCAATATCTCCCAGAATAATCTTCTCCATAACTTTACCAGGCACTGGAGCCAGTCTAACAGGCCTGTGGTTTATAGCGTCCTCCTTCTCGCGCTTCTTGAAAACTGGCACAACATTCACCAGCTTCACAGATGGAAGCTGAGACATCTGTGGTTTCTCTTCAGAGAGCAACATATACACAGAAATGTTTTGGGATTTTGGGCAGGAGAGGGATGGCAGAGAAACAGAAGCAAGTTTGTATTTGATACGAATACTGTACTACACACTTTTGTAGACTAACACTACAGGGAAAAAAACAGCTCACACCTGCTGTGTGTGGACCTGGTGAGATCCAGTCAACTGATGTGTCTACAAAAGACCACAAACAAAAAGTGACATTCTCAGTCTTCCATGAAACTTGCTGCTAAAATCCAAACAACAAGAAAACATCTATATCTTTTGTTTGACTATCAGCACAGATCATCCCTAAGGAGTTCAAAGAGCCAAATCTTTGTGCAAACCTTCATTAACTGCAGATAAATAATCAGCAAGCTCAACTCATTCTATATTTATAAGAGCTCAAGGGCTGATCCCAGTGAACCAAAGTAGGGGGAAGCAATCTGAACATGTTCTCCACTTTACCAATAATGAGTTTCACAAAGCCCAAATTTCTACTCTATTTCATATGGGTCTCATTATTCTGAGATCATAAGTTGCTATTTTGTAATTACTAGAAAAACAATACTGAATATAATTAAGCTCTGACTTGTTTGTATTGATACCATTTAGTTAAAGGCCAACTGTAATTGCTTCCACTGATAAAAATCAATTCAAAGGCAAATGTATCACACTTGGTTATGGCAGCGTTCTGAATCTCCCATTTCTGAGTTTGGCAGTTGAACTCCATGTGCAGTGCTAGAAAATATGTTTGTTTGACATTTTATAAAACAATGACCTGGGAAAGCTCTCTTTAGGGTATCCATGTGTCAAGCCAAGGATCCTGGACTCTCCAAAACACACAGCACTGCATAATAAAGTGCATTAGACACTGGAATAAGAGGTAGTTGAGCCAGGCTCCCTCCTGAACTCATTCTGTACAGTGTAGTGTGACCACAGAAAAGTCAAAACAACAACTCTAAGAGGAGCAGATGCCCGTATTTTACGTGGAAGAGATATTGAAAAGAAACCAGCTATTGTGATATACCAAACAGAGAGAGAGGACTCAACCTGTCCTGTAGTGCCCTGCCTTTAATATTCTTGATGATACAAAAAAGACAGGAGTCATCTTCAATTAGATCATTAGGTATGCGTTGACATTAACTGTCAACATATACTCAAAAACCTGAATGTCTTACAGAGTTCTTCAGAAAGTCCTGTGAACCACCTATGGATTGTCTCTGTCAGGCAACAAGACAGACAGTAGTGTGGTGGGTTAAGCTTTCAAACAGGGTGCTCTGAAGAATGATATCCCTTAAACTATGAGAATACGAAATGAAACAGTACTGCAAAGAACTGTATGACACTACTAAAACCTATTGAAAACTAAAAATAATTTTGTGCTGGGATTAAATTCTGATTTGTGCAGCATAGTAAATAAATTCCCAGCTCTGCATCTCACAGCAGCATAGGGGTGGGACAAGAGAAGAATGTTGTTGTACACAAAAACATATCAAGTGAAAGGGTACAGAACACCCACTTCAGAGAAATCTGACCTTAAGTTCACAGTAAAAATTTTTCACAAATATCTACTTAGTTCCTGTGCGGAAGCAGTCTCATGTGTTTGCTACACATTCACAATAGCAGTAAAAGAAGTATAAACCTTTGGTGTCTCTTTCCAACAGCTCTGTTCTTTCTCTGAGTTTCTTTGAGTACAGCACAAGTACAACCTCACCTGCAACATCGGAGCTTTTTTTTTGTACTCATTTAACCTTACAAATGGAACGTTTCCCAGAAATTTTTATGAGCACTAATATAAGATGCAAGATGCTTCAGAACTAGTGTATTTATGCAGACAGAAGGAGCTGTTACTAACCACAACCTCTAACTGACTACCACAGCCTGCATGCATAGCCCAGAGACTGTGATCAAAGCAGTCACCCATAGCCACCCAGATGGGATCAGGATCAGACTGAAAACAGTTCTTCTAGACTAACAGTTAATTACAACATATTTTTCCCCAATATATCTGATTTCCTGAGCTGACTACTGAACCCTGGTATTGACAACCTGCGTTGTCTCTCTCACAGACATAACACTTAACACTGAAGAACCGGATAAAATTACCAACTGGAGCACTTCCACCTTGGAAAATTCCCTGGAGAATATTAAGATGAATACTCTGGCAAAAAGAACATGAACCACTGCACTGCATCAGCCATGTAAAGAGGAGAGGGAAAGCAGAGGCAGGGATCATGCTGAAACTGTCTGCTGTCTTTATACAATGTTCACTTGAGGGACTCATAGCAGCTGTTTGAATCCTCCCTGTGGTTCTGGGTTAACCCAAGACACAGCATAATGTAAATGCAGACAACAGAAGATGAACACAATGCCAGATGGCAGGAATGTGCAACAGTAGCAAGAGCTGTGTTCCATGCATATTATCAGTCTTTAAGCTCCATTTCTAAATTGTCTCCTCCTCTGAAGCAAATTTACTAACATATTAATGAAGGATGGCATCAAGTCTGTTTGAATACAAAATGCCTGTTTTCAGCTCAGCCTTCAAAACACACTGATAAACTCAAATAAACATGAAATGAAAAACAACCCCAGCCACTTACTTTTGCTGCTCCTATTTGCTCTTTTCGAAACTTCTCCAGTGGTGCTATTAGCACATCATTAGCATTCTGGATCTGCAAAGTTAAACATAACAGATATCTTCTTAATACAGAGCATTTGTAGAAAGTGGAGTCACTGTAACTCTGCCAACATGCAAGACTGAAAAATGCATGTCCGAAACATTCTGGTAAGGCAAGTAATTATGTTTTCTTTACACAAAGCATACAACACACATGCACACTGGTCTACTATGGAACGTTTTTATGAATAACTAAAGCAATTGTAATGAAAGATGCAGTAATTTTCTCTCCAATATGCAGGAGGTTTTCTGGTACTTTACTTCCATTTCTTGCATCTTGCCTAAAACCAGAATAGAAAACTAAAACTTTCAGGAACATGTTTTGGCAGGACAAAGAAGAAAAACACATGAATACTGACAGCAGTGACTAAAAAAGTCAGTGTTTATGAAATCTGAAACTTTGACAGCTGAATCTTTTCGGCTATCCCTTTGCATTATAGACCTAGGTACACTGAACAGAAGAGAGTGAGGCAGAGAACTCTAAAAAGATAAGTGGGCACTTAAAAATGAATACTCTACATTGGGTTCCTTCACTTTTCTAGTTTTTAAACTAATTTGAGATGTCCTGCAGCTATTTTTATCCCTTCAACCTAAACCAGAGCTCTTAATGAAACACAGTTTTCCCCTCATGGCCTCTGTTTATCTAGTGTAAATCCAGTGCTGGGAACTCCTCCCTGAAACCCATTCCCAGCAGCAATCACCCAAAGCAGTCCGTAGTCATTTGAGACTGGAAACAGACATGCAGCAAAATATAAATGGCAGCCAAGACATCATGCCACTCACCAAGGAAAGGTAGCATAATTTCCCCACGTGCCTTTTAGGGACAGGAAAAATAACCAGTCAAATTGTCTTTGCTGATGAAAATCAGAGAAACTAAAAACTGTCAACATATCAGAAATAAAATACAATAAAGCACATTACAATATTCTATTATACTGACTAAAGCCAAAACTCTGGATTTGCTGCATAAATAGCTTTTTTTCTCCGCACCAGTACAGTCTTCACCAATACTTATCATTTGGGTTTTGGCAGGTTTAGTGGTCTGGGCAAAGGTAACATGTGCCTAAGTCAAATGTGAATGAATACAGTTCTTGTGGCTCTTTCATAACAGTAATTGATAAGTCACATTGTCAGTTGAGCACAGAAACTTTCCAAAAGGCTGTAATAAAAAACATATAGACTAAACCCATTGAAATACAAACACATTTTCCTTCTTCCCAAACTTAACATTACAATTCGAAAGAATCACCACATCTCTTAGCAGGGCAAAGTTTCAGGAGAAGCTGAGACACTCTTTGACACCCTTATGAACTGCAGTCCAAGACAGCAATGGCAACACTGGAATGCTCATGATACTATGATCAAAACGTGCTAAATTTAAAAACAAAAATCAGGCACAGATGATGAGGAAGAATGTTTTCATTGCATTCAACATCCTCCATCAGTTCCACTGGACCACATACAACACTACATTACTCTCTAGGTGGGTGCTTCCCAATAGTATATAGATCTTTAGCCATCATCCAGCAATCTAACTGGGACTCAACACCTTTTACGAGGCAAAGTGCATGCACTTAGCAAAAGATAATTTCAATCCCAAGGATTACTAAAGCTAATTAACAACAATGCAAAACTTAAATGTCTTGCCTACTACCAAGCAAAATTGCAGTGCATGTGCCTGGAAGCAGCAGCTGGAAGTTTTGATCGCTTACAGAGCATGTACATAACACACACAGAAATCACAAATGATCACTGGAGTTACTGGTATGGAAATGAGGATGCTTTTTTTTTTTCCACATCCCAAACTGAGTTTTTCTCTGCCCTTTAGATTCACTGCTAAATATGCCACATTTCAATTAAGGAAGACATGTATATTATTAAGTAGTTATTTCTGATACCAGCAATCGCTACCAGTCCCGTTGCTAGTCATTGCCAGGCAAACAAACCCCATGTGGAGCAGAATGGCCCCTCCCTTGACTCAGTGCCACCATGGTCATGCAGCCTCCATGCCACACCAGGACACCTCACTGCATATATTGTCCTCTTGGCAGCATTAAAGTGACTGAAACACAACTCCTACCCATCTTGTTCAAGGCTGCTGCAAAGCAAATGAAGTATCCTGGAAAAAGAGAAACCTGCTTCAAACACCATGGAAGAACATACACACAGGAAGCATAGGAGAGGATTCATCTGAGAAGTAAGTGGCTTTGCTGGGCTGAAGTACAATGTTACCACTCCCACAGCTATACATGAAGTGGGAATGGACAGCAGTCATTGCCAGGCTTTTATCTAGACAGGGTCTGTGCTTCTAAATAGATCTGCTAAGTCACATCAACAGAACACACTGCAAGCTCATCCCTGGGCTGAAAGGTTCTACTGGCAAGAGCCCTGCTGTCTCAATTCATCTCCCAGCAAAATTAGGAGTTAGGCAAGAAATAGGCTTTGGTTTTGGGGATGTAGAATGTGGCAGCAAAGGAGGTAAGAAAATCTCAGCAGATGCATTTCAACAGTATTACAAGATGCAGAATGCTCCACTGTGTAAAGATTTCTATCAATTTCCACCAGGTTGTGCCTAGCTTTTGGAAACTGAAAATTATAGAGAAAAAAGAAATTTTGCCTTACATATTCACTTATTAATTTCCTTTCTTTGCCAATTACTATCACTGTAACTACTTTACAGTTTCCTTCTTAAGGGTTATAAATCTGCATACAGCCTCCCCATCCCCCTCCCCCACCAATCTTCTGTGTCTCCTTTTAAAGTAGCAATCCAATACTCCCATAACCATTTCTATGGAAATCTGATTGCTTTGGATAATTTGAAATTTTCACTGTGTGGTCCTAATAGAGTAACTTTTTTCCTGCCAAGAAGATAATCCCTCTCTTACTCAGTTATTGTCGTAGGTTGAAATCGGGGACACTGGGAACAGGAAACAATGTCAAAAAGACTGTAACAGTTTTTGTAAACAGCAACTTCAGAAATCCAGGTTGTGTTTAAAATATGGATCTTAACCTTCCAAGCTTATTCAGATTAGTCACACCTTTAAAGAAGTTACATTTTCTTGATCTAATAGTTATTGAATGTTACACAGTTCCAGTGCTCAGCATGGTTAATATGTGGCAGTCAGTCAAATTATGTGATTGTTTCTCTTGTTTGGCAAAAGCAATAGTCTTTCTCCAGAAAAAGAAAAGAAAAAAAAAAGAATAACACGATTTTAATCTACTGACAGTTCATCAGCCTTTTTTTAATTAAGATGCTAGACAAGTATTAGCAGACATAATACAAGAATATTACTTTGACATTTGAGAGAGTTATATTAGATACAGTAATAAACAGATTTTTCTAAACTAAAAAACTTATTCAGATTTTTATCTTTGGTATATATAATTCCACTTAGTTATCAACTAAGTTACCAACTCTACTTGTTGATAAAAGCACCATTGAAATAAGTACCAATAAAACCACCCAGAAGATGTAAAATATATGTGAAAAAGAAGCATTTAGAAATTAAAAATACTTTTTCTAAGGCAGTTTGGACAACTTATGAGGTTGGTAATTGTTTGCATAACTGCAACATTTCAACTCTGACAGCCTTTGAGACAACATGGTGAAGCCACTTAAGTTGTTGATGCCACTTAAACATAGATCCAGCTGCTAATTAATTTTTAAATACTAACAATACAGACAAATTTTAAGCCCTCAATTGTTTTGTAGGCTTTTATCTTCACCTTAGTGTCTACAGCTCTGAACTGCATTAACAAGAACAGTCAATACCTTTTGAGCTTTGTATTTTCATTTGTAGGGATAAGGACAAGGTAGGTCACAGAAAGAACTGAATTAATAGATTTACCAATTGCTAGAAGAAGACAGCAACAACTTAAGGGACGCACACTTGCAGTAACAGAATTAAGAATTATATTAAACTTATCTGAATGATAGCAAACATTTTAACTATGAAAAGCTTTTGGGTTTATATAGTATATCTTGGAAAAAACATTTTTTGTTCCAGAATCTGCTATGACTACTTTTCATGGCAACACAGAATGACCACACTAGCACAGAGTAAATAGAACTCATTTCCCTGAAATACTGAATGGCTCACAAATTCTGAATGCTGACAAATACTAACGTTTTTCATGTCACTATAAGACTTCTAGAAAACACAAATGAAATTCATTCAAAGGGGGCAACAAATCTCACAGCTGAGATATGCATAATAATGCATTTCTAATTTAGAAAAGTATTTCTCTACTAGACAAAAAGATATAATTTAATTTTAAACCTTTCCCTCAATTCCTAACATCTGGTGGTCAAAATACCTCTTCTTTCAGTCTGAGGCCTGTATCAACAGCTCCTAATCAATACAACTTCAAATACAACAGTTGAGACCAAATACAGACAACCAGGCTTTTATTATACATAACTTTTATCATAACTTATGTATCAAATTGCATGCTACAAAGAATAAAAACATGCCATGATAAAACACTAGTTATGTATTTAAGTGCACAGTTTTAGAAGTCAAAAAGTGTAAATATTACACAAAGTTAATATTGTGAATTTCAATGTCTGTAACTACTTGAACTTAGCAAGACAAATATTTTTACAGCTTTGTACAGAAAACTGCACAGACAAATCACATACTTAATATACCTGAAGTTATCTTAATACCTGTCACATTTACAAAGAAACAAAAAAAAGGACGACATCAAGCTATATCCAAGCTTGTGTTAATTTCCTAAAAATATCACTACCACTGCCACTTATTTAAAGTAAAGCTGATGTTAAAGGAGATTGAGAAGACTATGAAGTTTTAACTACAGACATTTAATAACACAGGCTGGACACTTCCACGTACAATGTGTAATGCAACGTTCAGCTTCTTACCAAAATCTAAAGCTGTATCAAGTAGTATTAATACATTGCCACAAGGGGATGCTTATAAATCACATGCTAGTCAAGTCTGGGAGTAGTTATAGGTATGAATCAAAGAATGGTTTGGGGTTGAAGAGACCTTAAAGATCATCTAATGCTTTCAAGTGAACTTCAATTTTCTATATTGCATAGTTTATGTTTAAAAATACATTACTGTAGTGTCAAACCTGAAGTGATTGTTTGTTAACATAATAAAAAATGACACAAGAGAATATGCACACAGGCTGTCTTTAACACAGAAAGGCCAGTATCCTTATGGAGTCCTCACAAAACATTAGACGAAGAACAGAACTCATCTGAAGAACAACTGAAGAATTTCAGATGTTGGGTGTCCTCAGGAGCTTTTTCTTTTTCACTGATTACAGACCAAGCAGATAAAAAAGCAGCCAACCTTCAAAAAAGTCAGTCTTCAGGAAGAATCTGACTCAGATCTACCATCTGCTTTTTAAACATAACGTTGATATTCTAAAGAATACATACTGATATGCTGTGTAAATACACGTAGAAAAAATATATGTACATATAATATTTTAAAATTAACATTGAAAATGTAATTTTAGATCACTGATATTCTGAGTCAGAAGGGAGCCACAGGAGTCATCAAATCTTCAGAGAATGACCCACTCAGGGACTGAACCCACAACCTTGGTGGTATCAGCACCAAGCTCTGACCAACTGAGCCAATCTTCAGGGTCTTGTGTATCTTGACTTTGCAATTACTTTGTAGAGGTCCTGGGAAATGAAGGCTTCCTGATACATTTTTCTATCAGAACATCTAATTATGGGTGAGTGGAAAAACTAGATTTGAAAGTTTCGTCTTTCCAAGTATTTGCCATCAGATTATTTTTTTTCTGCTTTCAGAAGGATTTACTATTCCAGAAGTAGTAAGTTATAGAGAAATTAAGTAAGATAGGGATTTCATTTGAAGAACCGATATTTCAGAAACAAATGTCTCAGAGAAACAAGGGTCAATCTTTTTATCTTTGTATCCTCTAATGAGGACATAGAACCTTAATGCTTGAATACTAACTCCAAGCCCCCTCCTATTAATGCTTCTTTCTATTTCCAGGCTATGGAAAACTGACAAAGTTAGATAAGTACAGATGCTGTATCCACTTCTGTGTGAATCAGGAGAAGATCCTGAACTTCCCCTTCATCTGGGAAATTACATTCTTTAACGTTCATCTGAAATGAAACAGGTTCCATACCCATCTTTTTTGAATGACAATCATAGAATGGTTTGCGCTGGAAGGGACCTCAATGATCATCTAGCTCCCGGTCTGCCATGGGCAGGGATGCCACCCACTAGACCAGGTTGCTCAAAGCTCTGTCCAACCTGGCCTTGAACACTTTCAGGAATGCGACATCCACAGCTTCCCTGGGCAAGTTGTTCCAGTGCCTCACCACCTTCACAGTAAAGTATTTCCTTCTAATATCTAATCTAAATTCTACCCTCTTTCAGTTTAAAGCCATTCCCCCTTGTCCTGTCTCTACTGCAAGGCTGGTTTCTAGAAGACCCCCCCAAAGCCTTCTCTTCTTCAGGCTGAACAACCCTTGGACAGAGGAAAGATCTACTAAAAAGCACACAACCTCATTTGAGGAGAACGATACTTGATCTTGTAGACTGCTGGTAAGACCTTAAGATCTGAGATAGTTTACGATACTTTTTGATGGAATTTTGACAATCCTACTCATATCCTAATGAAATCCAAATCTTCCAGTGGAGCTCAAAACTTTCTGGCACAGAAAATTTACAGAGGGTAGGGCAAGAGAGAGTGATCCTATCACCACCAGAGCTCTCCACTTCCATAACCAGTTTTGCTTTAAGTCCACGCAGGACTCCAGGACTCCTTTGCTGGAAACACTGGCTCACTGCTCCTGTGCTTCATTCTACCCCTCTGCCCGTGATGGTTTCCTTCTTCAGGATACTGTGAATTCCACGGTTGCAAGAGACCTCCAACTCTAAAGTTTACTTCCCTGATATATTCAAATCCCACAAACAATTACCCAAGCATTTCATATAATTCACTGTCCTTTCTGTGACTTTATGCTTAACTGTGGTGACACTCCAGGAATTCCAAAGGGAAAAGACAAAAAAGAAAACTCCAAGAGGTGCAAGCTGTTGAACTAGAAACTGAAGAACAAGAGAAAAAAGTAATTAAAAGCCAGTTTTGAAATCAGAAGTTCAGTTCTGTTACACCCTTCCATTCAAGCGAGCTACTGCAGTAATTTGTATTACTGAACAATCTGTAAGACAGCACATCTTTCACACAAATAGACCCACATATTTTCGTATTTTTTTTGACCTCCCTCTTCCAGGTGAATAAGACCCTTCACAAAGTTAATAGCCTACCAACATTAATTTGAACTCTGCGTTTTTCTCCACCAGTCTCCTGTCCAGTTAAGTTACAGGGCAAGTTATGTATAGAGTATCAGACCAACTGTAACTGAGACTAGTACTCACAGAAATTACATCTTTGAGCTGAGAAGGAAAAGAAACATTTCATCATTCTTGAAACCACATTAAGCATCAGGACTGTACCTGTACCCTTTTGTGTGCTAATGGTACAAAGAAAAACAAAGAGGGAAGCCAATTCAAGAATTACTCCAATTGAAGGGGGAAAAGAAATAAAAATAAAGAAAATAAACAAACAAAATCAAAGAACAAACAGTCCCACCTAAGCTAATATGACTGCTAAACGCATTATAAAAACAAGCAAACCTTGCAGAGAGTACTGCGACTATCTTTGTAGTCATTAACCAGATGCAATTTTGTCTTATAAGTTGGGGAGAATCTCAAATACCAGGAGGTCCTCTCAGGCTCTCTCTCTGTCCATTTGGCAGTTTTCTTTGTTCCTTACAAGCATCAGCCAAGGAAGAAAATAGTTATAGTTTGTTAGCAATATATTTTAGGAGCTCATTGGCAGGAATGAGTGAGTTGACATTATTTTAGAAATACTCCCTTGCACTATTGTCTTTTTTCTTTTCTATTTTTCAACTACCCACTATCCTACTAAGCACAGTATGTAATTAAAAAGAATTAAGTTTAAAATGCTTTCATTACATCAGCACATGAATGAAGTGTTTTTATAAGCCACATTTAATTAACTTTATACCCCAGCAGTCTCAAAAGTTGAGGCATATGCTTTCTGGCCTGTTTCCACCCCTGAAGAGGGTTATGATGACCTCTGCTATCTTAGATGAGGGTATAACATAGCAAGTAGCTACCAAATACAACCCAATCACCCTCAAGCATCTTACCTTTTTTTGTGGTAGCTCAATCTTTATGGCAAAAGACAGTATTTATGGTACTTTAGCACTAAGTGATCCCAAGGTCCAGTACAACCTTTCATTAAAACAATAACTTGATTCTCTTGGAAGGAGGCACCAATATTCTTCACGCCTGCAATGGCTGTGGAGCAGAAGTTTTCTTCCTCCCAGGAAGCCAAGCCTTATGAATGACCCTGAAAGCCTGGGCCTTTAAGACCATGCTCTACTGACACTGGTTAACTTGCTTTAGGGCCAAGGAAAAGCGGAGAAATATTAACTCTAAGGATCACCATCAAGACAATAGAGAAAGAGAAAATGTATTTTTGAGTTCAAGTAACAGCTACCACACAAAGTCTGGAACATCAGGTGTCCCATAATAAATCAGTTATGCACTGCCAACAGCAAGATCTGACAGAGGACATTATCGTCTCAGTAACAACACCAAGACAAAGAGTCTCAAGGACTTACTGGGCAATTAACTCAATCACCCATCATTAGATATACACAGTCTCTGAACTTGATACAGCCACATAAGCCTCCCTTCCCAATCAACAGGGAGAAACAAGCACAGGATGCCTGTGATCCATTCAGACGAGATATATCACATCATGAAATTGCAAGGTTGTCTGCAATCAAACTCAAGTTTGCTACTCTGCTTACATGAAGGTAATGCTGTGTAGATGTATAAAGGCTTAATATAACAGTATTTCGAAGCTTTCAAAAGAAGGCAAAACAAACATCTGGGCCACTGGGCTTGAAGTCTGCTTTCCCTCAGAGATATTGCAAACCCATTTAAAGTTTTTCGTGATAAGCCAAAAAAACTTGGGACTGGGCAAGATTTGCTTTTCATTCAGCAGAAAGCACCTGGATTCAACAGAGACAGCAAAAATATTACAGACATTACAGGATTCAGTAAATACTGTCACATTACCTTCACAGTCTAAAGTTACACTTACAAAAGTATATGGCACTTCTAAAGTAACCAAATAGATGAACTACAACTATAGTCATCCTCCCAAATAGATGAAGAATAAATTATCAAAGCATTGCAACCAATGAAATAGTGTAACAAATCACTTGCCTCAGAGTTAAAAGAAAAATAGTCAAATTTTAACTCTATCATCATACTAAATAGAGATCACATGAGTTAGGTTTTAATCCATTAGGTCATATTAAATATGGCTTAGTCTAATCCCAACATGAAGTAATATTTTTATACCTCCTGATTTCGTCTTATTGAATTAATTTCTAGCATAGTTATTACATTTATCACCAACTGATTACATGCGCAGTGCTGAAACAGGTACGTAATCAAAACTTCTCATCTGATCTAGGCTACTTTTCCTGTCTAAATCCAAACTGGTCATTGCATATCACTTCTCTTTCAGAGGGGACATCATTCAGCCTCAGAAATAACCATTCTGGCCTCCATCTCCTGGCAGCATGCTGCCTGGCCTCCATCTCCTCTACTCACACTTTCTGTCATTCACGGGTGTTAAAGACACCAGATTCACCAGCTGACTCTGGAATGTGGCAGCTAATTGGTGTCTGACAGAGACAGGGTTCACACAGGGAACTCACTGAAGCTGAGCATTGAAACCAACAGAAAAAATTGGATTATCAGAAATCAGAAGTTTCTACCATCTGACTCTAGTCACTAAGTGCTGCTCCAGAACTATCTTACGCTACCCAGTGGCAATATCTTATAGAAGGACACCGAAAATTCCCAAAGGAACAAATATTTAACAAAACTATACAAGATGCAGCATGTCTTACAAATGACTTCAAGCATCTTACAATTACTTTTCTTAGAGGTTTGTTCATCTCTAGATGAACTGCAACCATTAGAAACAATTCTCAATTACTTCAAGTCTGGACTCTGTAGATATTGCTCAGTGAGTGACAAGACATGTAAAAAAGGGTAAAAACAAACTTAGATGAGAATACTTGCACCATGAATTTACAGCAGAAAGTTTCAAATGTGTCTCAATAGTTCTTGTTCTGCATAATAAGGTAGGTTATTTATGACTGAAGTTATCATTGCAGGCAAAAGAAAGTAAAGGTTGCAACAAGATTTCCATACATTAAAAGTTTTTAAAGATGTAAAAATGGTGTTTGGCATGTTTATATAAAGTATATTATCAACACATTCATTTAATACTTCTTTTTAATGTTACTTCCTTTTAATTATTTTGTTCACCTAATGCATCCATTGTCTGTGATTCCTCTGGAGGGAAAAGCTAAATATTCATTCCATCTGTTTTAAATTTCCCATTTGAGAATTTTCAGTAAGCTTAATACATCTTTCTTGCCTTATGAAGGGAAAATATCATTATATTTAAACTCCCAGAACTGTTGTTATTCTACAGCAGTTAAGTTTTAATGTTTGTGCGCTAATCTGTTTCGGTCATAAACACAAAATTCTTGGGCATTGTCAGACCACTAACACTTTAAGCACGACTTTAAACAGCACCAAGAAGAAGCTACTCAATTCCTACCATTTGTATGTGGACAGATATTGCATTTATAATCATCCTCCACTAAACAGTTTGGTAAACCAAATTTACCTTACATTTTAAAAGCTGATGCTCAAAGTTTCCTGCTGAATTAAGAAAGTGCAGCAGACCTACACTATCAATCACTTCAAGCAGGAGTAAAGTCAGAGGCTACAAAACTGCCACATGCCCAGTGAAAAAACTGCCTTTGATAACACATAGAGGCAATGAGATGTCTAATAGATTTCATGGACAGCCTTAAAAATTATTTACAGCATATAATACAATGTCATCTGCCTAGAGAAAGCCGATTTGTTTCAAGAGGAATATTAGAAGCCTTTCAAGCATCGGGAACTGCTGAAGTGAAATTGCTACAAATACCTTTATGTTAATTCTGATTTACATCTTCAAGATACATGAAACAAAGGCTTAAGAAAAAAATGGATTACTGAAAATAGTCACATTCCACATACATGCTCCATGTGAAATGGCAGATATTCTCTTTTCTCATAATTCTTTATTTTACTTTAAATTTCAAAAGACTGCTATATTTAATTTTCTTTAGGTAGGTGAATGAAGAAACAAGTTAAATACTTCAATTATTTGACCCAAATAAGACCAAACTGTGTCTTTTCCTTCTACCATTATAATTAACAGACTTTTATAAACTTAGATTATAACAGCAAAACCATGTGATGGTAACCTTCAAAAATGTCTTTAAATTTTTACCAGATGTTTAAAATATATTCATTTTTTAATAAAATAATCACACAAAAAATTACATTTATAGCATCTTTTAAAATAGGAGATTACATAAAAAATTGCAATACTTTTAGATGCTATGATCCACAAATAACACCAATGTAAATGCAAACAGCCTCCTGGAAAAGCAACACAAAGTATTCACAAGACAAACATGGAAATGGAGAAATGAAAAATAGCAGTTGATAGGAGAAATAAAAAGGGGAGTGTGCTAGTATTTCATAATTCTCTCAAGAAATTTAATGTCAGAGGTCAGTATCAAGACAAAAAAATCCAGCTGAATTATTAAGGGGCATGGCTGGCTTTATGACCATTAATAAACACACACTAGTTGCATATGTTAAATTGAAGGAAATCAGATCTTAGATTTTAAAGCATTCAGACCAAGCACGTAACTTGTCTCTCATCTCCCACTCACAGCATACAAAATGGCAAAGGAGTTCTGTGTTTGTTGAAACATTGGGCAGTCCCCAGAAGAAACATCTGTGTACAAAAGGGGCCCAAACAAACTCAGAAAAGTTATTCTTTATAATGTAGTTGAAATGGTAAGGGTAAAAATTCAAACATTATTATCATACAAAAATCACTAATTTTAAATTTTAACTTCTGCCCTTCCCTTTGGTAGCCCGAATAAAATAACAAAAGTAATTCCACAGCTCTTCTCATATGTCAAGACTCTATTCCAAATGTCAAACTCTGTATCAAGTATTACAAGTACTGAATAAAGATGTAAATACTGTCATGTTGTAAATTAGGCTTCATGGGGAAATTAAGATGCAAAGAATGATACCAAGGGAATTGTCCAGACATGGGTTTAACAATGCTGCTCCTGCCCTCCCACAGTAACTTTTAACAAAACTGACTTCATTCCTCTCACAATGTACCTTGCCAAGAAATGGATTTGAATAAAGGGCCCTCATTAGCAACAAAACTTTGGAGGGAAGTGCTGCTTGAAATTTGCTTTGCTGAAGTGCATGCAAGGAAAAGTACTTTGCTGAATTACTAACAGTGTCTGCACAAGCCAGTCCCAGCCTGCTGGTCCTACTGTGTCTGCTGCTGCTTCCAGGTACTTCAACAGCAACAGAGGAATAAAATTGTAGCATCCATACATGTATCATCGTGATAGTGAAGCTTAGGATGTCATCCCTCTCTACCAACTGTGGAGCTCACAGTGACTGTTTAGACCTTCTTAACTCCAAGCAAGGCTCTGCAATGGAAATGGTATATAAAAGCTGACAGAACTATGCAGAGAGTATTAACGGTCAAATCCTTTTTACCCTGTTAGCTTCCGAGTAAAATTTAAGGTGTTGGTGATTCTTAAATGCAGTGGTTATGTGCAGAAAAGTATCAAAATTACTCAGAGTTGCTCAGAAAACTCTGCTGGTACTGAGAGGATTACTACTTCACTGACAGCATAAAATATTTAAGTTTTACTACTGACAGCACCACTGAACCAATCTGAAAACAAAGTGTCACATCTCAAGCACCTTAAGGATCAACAGAATTGTAAACTAAATTCCTGTAACATTACCTTTATTAAGCAATCTTTAATTCATGTTTTCAGGCCACAGCTGCACATCTAGAACAGGGTGCCTAGATTGATTTTAAAAAATTTTCATTATACAACAGTTCTAAACACTGAGTTTTGAACAAACAAGCTACAGTCCTAGCTCCATGATTTAGTAATCTTTAACAGCTGGAGGGTTCATACAGCATGGACTACCCTTCTTGTGAATAACATAGCTCCCGCTGTGTGCTAAAGGCAAAAAGCAGAACTTCAGATTCCTAGCATTCAAAACTAATACCAAAACCGGGACACTTGAATTCATTATGAAAATACCAAATGTACCCAAGCAGTGCCTACTGAAGGACTTGCCATCACTCCTTCAGCTCAGTTACAAAAGTCAGAGTCTGATTGTAAACGTATTTTACCTTCAGGTTGGCCAAGTATTTTCTGTTTTCAAGTGCTCTCTTTCTTCAGTGTATTAAATGTAACAGTATTGGAGTCCCTCCTCCCAGTTGATCAGATTTAAATGTGTTGCCCTTCAAGTTTTTGACACTAAGATGTTTTGACCCACTAGAAAATTCTCACATGAATATATTTTGAAAAATTCCCATTCTAGGTATTGACAATAAATAACACAATGTCATAGGAAATGCCTCATCTTCAGTGTGTTCAGAAATTAGAAGCCAGCAGGCATCAAGTGGTTCTTCTTCACTCACTTCCTTGATGTGTGCGTTTAAGTAGACTGACTTACTCTAATGCAATATTAGCCATTACCAAACACATTTTCCTGAGCAGGCACCAAGCACAATGACACCCACCAACTTCCCAAGAGAGCAAGAGCAGTGGGAAGATGCTATAAAGAACCTGGCTGCTTATGAGTACCCACACACTACATGCATTGACCACTGTAAGGTAAAATTCAAATGCAGAAGCACTGTACATTGAGGCATGTGCTCCAGTATTTTTTACTTATGTGAAAAAATACTCCCATCTTGTCCCTACAAGAGTTTTTTAATGGATTAAGAGAGAACAGTGGCCAGTAAGTTAAAAAGGAAAGGGGAAAGACCCAACTGATTTTTATAACATGTAATTTATGGTAAAAGCCCACAAGAAGATAATATATTAGGACAAATTCACTGCACCTTGGTTCCATTTTTGTATCTCCTCCTGGGCTTTCATTTCTTTTCAGGATATGCCAGTGCCTTCTTTTTCCTTCAAAATCCTTTCAGATAACAAAGACCATGCATGCCACCTACTCTTTCATTGCACACGGATACACTTCAAAGACCTGATTTCTCTGTGTCCCATATTCCTGTTTTTTCTTCAGCAGGCAAGAGCTCAGTGGGGTTTCTGTCGCTATTGGCACTAACAACTTGAGCTGGAAACTGTTATGCGCCCCTTCTGCCTCCTCTCACTCATAGCCTCTCCTGTCTCTTAGACTTGCTGGTTAGTTGCATCAGCAAATTTTCTACATAGATGGGAACACTTCATAAAGTGTTAAGGAATGCATTTAACTTTTTCTGATATATGCACGATTACAAAGATCACTGAAGCTGAAGATTTCCTCCTTTTGGAGGAAAAAACCTACCTGGTGATAAATGAAAGGAAAAAAAACCCCTTAAAATAATGAATGAACTAACCAACCAACCAATTAAGAACAAATAAACAAAAACCCACAAAAACAAACCAAAACAGCATTTTCGGGTTTTTGCCCTTTTTTTCTTTAGCAACCCCCTGGAAATATTTAGAAGATATAAATCAGCAATGGATATGGCCATGGTAGGTACCTAATCATCCAGTAAGAGATATCATTTCTTTTTACAGTTTACTCCATGGACTGTAACTCAGCAAAAACTGTAAAAGATAAAGCAACAACAAACACAACCACACTGAAGGAAAAACAGTTCAGTAGTGTACTTGCAAGTCTGGGAATTTATCTTTTTATCACTACCATTAACACAAACACTGCATGTCTCTTGACTAGGTTGAGCTCAAATCATACTGAAAGGAAAAGAGCTTGAGATGTAGTTTCAGATAGGCAGCAGAAGAAAATTTTTCTGGTTTTACCCCCCTTTATGGCTTTCCAAACAAACCAAAGAATTTCTCAGCTTGAACGTTTACATTACATATTATCAAGTGGGAAATGGCTACATAAACAGGAAACAGCATAATTGGAACACAGAACTAATTAAGAAAAAAAAAATAAAAATCCAGAATTCAAGTATACCACGCTTCACAACATTTTTAATAGTACATTATTCTACTAAGTACTCTGGTAAATGTAGATATTTTAGGATATTACAAGTATCTTTACTTTCTTAAACATTTATCACGTGAAGCATTTTTTCCCATAAAGAATAAGTAAACAAAACAAATCCAGATTTTCTTCTATAGGGGGAAATCTTCAATTTAAGAAATGCAGAAAGTGAAGGAATCTCTGCTTTTGTGGAGAGTTGTGTGGCTTTTTTAACTTTTTTGTTCAATTCATTAACATTTACAGAAATTATCTGATTAAGATAAATCCTAGCAAATAAGCAAAAAGCTTTACTCTACAAAAAGCTTATTTTAAACCTTCCAAGACATTTTTAATCTGGCTGTTAGACTTACTTAACAGTTATGCCAAATCAGTTCCGTATGTTTATTACTTTGTCTCTTTGCTTTTCCAAATCCTGATCTGTAAATTTTGTGGCCAGGCCTGCTTCCCTCACTGTGCAAGATGTCAAGAAAACCTCTCCAGAGTGGAGTAAATTTACCCTGAACAGGCCTCCTTGTGAGGTCCATTAGGATGTGAAGGGAAAGTTGGAAATCAATAAAAGAATAAATAAACATTTAACTAATCAAAGTGAGGACTTTCTAACTTACCATGAAAAGTAAAACCAATGTTATTTAATGAGCGGAGATTATTCCTTAAGGGATGTTGAGCTGCCAGACTCATCACAACGTTTATGTTGAAAAGCTTAATTTGTCAGAATTCCTGAACTGCCTTTAAATATTCTTTCCTTAAAAAAACAGAAAGTCAGAGTGCAGGTTCCTTCTTCCTAGACTGAAGCTGGACACACTAAAGCAGATAGACAAGCTGTTCTTTAGTGACAGACCTCTTGAGAGATCAAGAGTTTGATTGCCTGGATGTCCTAAGCAACAACTTCTGAGTCCGAAGCAAGAACAAACACCTCAAAATTTAAAGTTTAAAACAAATAAATAAACAAAATGGAAGTTGAGCAGTGAGAGATAAAAATAAGCAAATGGCTAATCCAACAAGGAAGCCAAGATGTCAGCAGGAATGTTTTCTGCAGCTAGGATTTTCTTTTAAATTTTTCATACTGCAAAATCTGTCAGAGAATATCAATAACTTTCTCAAATTGCCAGAAATGGTTATATTTGACATAGTGGCTCTGATTTTCTTCAAATAAGCAAGAAACAAAAATGGCCAGCTACAGAACTCTCCATAGAAATTTAGGGTCCTAAATACTGAAATCAATCTATTTAGAGCCTCATGCAAAATGCTCATGGGATAATGTCATGGGTGAGGATGTTACTCTTAAATTCAACCGGAAAAGCAGATTTGTTAGATGTTGTCCAACTTCTGCCTGTTTCCCATTTTCCCCATAATCCCTACCTTGATAAAGAGAGTGAAAGTCTTTTTGAGAAATACACCATACTTTAGCCCATTACCATGACAGGCACCCTTGAAATAACTTACTAAACAATACTTGATGACAATCTGATTAATCATGCTCCAGGCTAAGAGGGATGCATGGTCACTGAGCAATACAAAATACTTACTCTGTTTCTATATTACATTTTTCAACACTTGGCCTAATCTTAGTTTGTGCCTTAGACATTTTCCTCGGCAAAGTCTATTTTCTTTGGCAAAGTATTTCACAATGCAGCTCATGATGAGGAAGCTTTCCTGACATTCAGCCTAAATTCTCTCCCAAATTCTTCCTGTCAGATGATTGTCTCTTCTTAGCTAGATGATGTAAGCAGCATTCACACTTCCCAGACAAAGAAATAAAAGTTTGAAATCAGAGTAAGAGCTTGAGAAGGTGAACAGTTCGAACTGAAAGAGGTCTTAAGTACTGATCTACCTACTTTTTCAGCAATCAATGCAGTCACCTCTGTGTGAAGAAAAAAATGCCTTATCTGTGGCTAAGCGGTGACTATGGGAACTAAGCAGTTGTGTAAGCAGTGACATAATACCTGTCTGCTGCTCTTAGTGAAGATGAGAAATCAAACAGCCAGGCCAAGTTGTGCTGGTTTAAGGCTGGCCCTGCACTATTTGTGACCATCACGCGCTGCCTTCCAGTATGAAAATTAATTTGCACCTTTAGAGACACTGTAGGTCTTCACAGGTCAATGCTACCAACTGCCCAAGCAGAGTTAATAGGTCTACTATCTGTTACTATTAGGAATCACTTTGCATTATATTGCACAGCTGCTGTGAAATAAAACACTGAGAAAAGCAGCCTGACAGTTCAATGCTTTACTTCTGTGACACATTCTTGATAGTTTGGATACTGCCATGGTTCTTCTATCTACTATTTGTTATCTCTTCAGTACCAACAAAACCAAACCCCAAAAAGCATTGTTAAAAAAAACCAAAAAACAAAAACCTGAAGTCTGTGCTGAGGAAATTAGCTATTCAAAGAGATTAATGTAATTAGAAGTTGTAATTTTGCTTTAACAACTACTTTGTGAATGGACACATCCAGGCATAAAGCCAAAATCAGCTTAGCTGTTTGTAATGGTACTATGCCCAGGAACTGTTAATCTTGAAACTGGAAGTATGTATCCTTTCAGGAAACAAAAGCACGTGTATGAACATTTAAAATATATTCTGAAGAAATGTAGGTTAGCCACAGACACAAACTACTCAGAGGTAAGGGAACTTTTATAGATATAAGATCCATAGAAAACCTTTCTATTTCTCCATGCTATTGGCATACAAAGTTTTACTGGTAGCTGACACACTGAAGAAGGTTCAGATGTTATTTAAAGCTCGAATGTAGAATAATTATAAATTAGAAGGTTCTGACAATTGTCAGTGGTGAAAATTCAAAATGAATATGTTTGGAACAGCATACTAAATTAACAAATGAATGCAGAACGTGGCATGACACATGCCATGACAAGACATTTACAGCAAAAGGTCCAGAAATAGCTTCAGATTTTTTTAGCCTTTTTGTTTCTGCTCTCATGCAAATATAACTAACAAAATAAGTCAATTTAGAAAGCTCTCATCTAGCTTGTAAAAAGGTCTCAATATAGTGTAAGAGGCAGCTTAGGAGAGAGAAAGGGCTAGCCTGGTTTCTTTAAACTGTGACTGTACTAAGATGGGATTGTGTGTTGCTAAGTGGGCTCAGCTGCAGAGGTCACACCTCTCCATGGTCCTGCTGGATGCCCATCAGGGAAACTGAGTTGACCTTTACCTCAGTGTGGGAATTATGGATAGTCTCACCCTATCAGCCAGCTCCCCCGCCCCCCTGGTAGTATCCCTGGTGAAAAAATGGCCTTTACCCATAGGGTGGGAATGCTGGGGGGGTAGTGCTGTTGTGACTGACAGGACGCCACAGGAGCAGTGCTGGACAGGCAGGCCTGGGCTGACCTCTGCATGCGGTCACCTCACGGCTCCGGCTGGCCCCGGCCCAGGGCCGTGGGACACATGGAGACTCAGGTCAGTGCCAGACCCCACTTCAGGCTTTGGCTGCCCATAGCACACTTCGTACCGACTGTGACTCTTGGACTTCACTGGGAATTTCACATCAACTCCATGTGATCATGTCATGACATGTCACATGACAGAAAATTAGGCCAACGTTTGACTGATTTTGGCCAAGATGGATGGGCCACCTTCATTTAACCCAGAAAGGAAATGTAACTCAATATTGTTGCTAAAGAACAGCTATCCAAAAAAGCAGCTCTCACAATATTTTAATCCTTAAGGCTACCTGACTCTGTAGTCCCATGCTTCAAAACTTTCCTCAGGACCATGTGACCATGGTTTCCAGATTTCTACTCTAATTTCTTTTTAACACTAAAAAAATAATCTCTTTCCTTGACTGCAACTACTTGTAATAGCAGGGCTGCAACAAATATTGCACCAAGAGGTAGATTTGTAGTCATTTATTTCAGTGGCCATGCTAGCTTAAGCAGTTTGCTGATCTTGAAATGCCCTTTCATCCTGTTTTTGACTGCTTCTGTCCTCTGTGCTGTGACACTGAAAAAGTCTGTTGCAACACGGTTGAAAAATAACCAGTAAATATCTTGTTTGTTTTGCTTTTAGCCAGGTCAGTTTTGTGAAGTGGGTACTTAGTAAACTGGCACAGCTGCCAAAAAAACAGACAAAACCATTCATCTGTTTCAGTCTTAGCTCAAAGCAGAAGCACTTGCTCTGGGAGATGAATGAATGAACATCCAAGAAAGCTTCACAAAATAACAATAATTGAAGTCTCTGCAGACATTTGAAAAGTATAATAAAGGCAGTCTAAGTGTTCTGCAAATATTAACACAACATCCTAACAAGGACTACTTATAAAAAACACCCTTGTATGTAACACAGCTATGAGCCCATGCAGATTACACAGATTGCTCAAGGGAGAATATTTTGCTTCCTGGTGAAAAGGTGGGGGCTTTGGCTAGTATTTGTTTGCTTTAAATAAAGGTGTATTTGTTTCTACACACCCTTTGGTACATAAAGCGCTTGTCTTGTTTTCTGTTTTTAATCACATTTCCCAGGACATTAAATAAGCACAACAAATACAGCAGTTTCATTCCAGAGATCAGACTAAATGAAGGAAAATTAAAAAAATTAGTTTGTAGGAATGAAGCACCTTTTCTCATACTTGCAGGGGAACTGTAAAAAAATTCAGAATCCATTAAAAAATTTCAGAAAGTGGTAGAATGTCAGGTAGCAGCATGTTCTGACATGATTACAAGCCAGTAATGGGCACAGCACATATCCTCTTCTATGACCAACTCCATTCCCTCCCTCTGTAATCAGAAAATAAATGCATAAAACTAAAGGCTGTAAGGCTGGCTGATCCAGAACTCATGTTCCGTTAAAATACTCATTGAAAAGTGCAAACATCTTTCTTTCTCTTTTCTCTGTCAACAGTCATCTGAAAAGACACTTAGTGATGGTGGCAGAAGCAAAAGAATCTACAAACTAAAATTGCATCTACCACAAATACAAATACGCACATCGTGAATACAGAAAGCAAGAGAAACTGTAATTGCTAACAACAAATTACACTAATCTCCTGCAAAACACATTGTTTTTAAAAAAATAAATAGATTTTTTTAATTTGCATTCTCAGCAGAAAACTGAAGAGCAAATATTATACGGACACTAAATTATCAAAGCCTTCTTACTAAGGCTTGGAACACTGTTGATACAAAATGGTAAAGGAATGTACATTAATCTATAAAACCCCTTATCTCTGTTCCCTTTTCCTTTCCTCTTGAACAATTATCCTATTCCCACTCTCCTGTCTTACAGCTTCTTAGCTCCATCAAGACAAGTTCTCCCTATTTAATGCTAACTAACCAGTCAAAACAACAGCAGAGAACAACACGGGAGATCTACATATTCACAACTTGTACAAAGTTGTTTACTACAAGAAAATAACTGTCACAAATCGACTCTATGACAACTATCTTGGAAAACAGCAAAGACTGTCTCTAAAAACAGTCAAATTGCTTTCCTCCTCAACAGGTAGGTTTAAAGGCGATGAAATTACCTAGGCCCTAGCTGAGGAGGACAGGGTGCAAAAGGCTCTGCATATGATATGGTTCTGTACTCTGGACATTCATATCAACAGGAAACAACTCACATTTTCAAAAGAAAAAGAAAAACATAGAGAAGTCTGCTAAGAAATACAGAGCAGAACATGAACAGTAGGTTCCGTGTTGACTTAATGATCATAAAACTCTGAACACATTCTGAGTTAATAGCATTGTTCACTGTCACAGTGATCCCATATGTACCTTCTGCAAAGGTTAAAGAAAACATGGACCTGCATGGAACTGCCAGAGGATACAGGGATGTGAGAGGGATTAGTTACAACTGGTTTCTATTGAGATAGTTGGATCTTTTAGAAATTATCATACTCAAATGTCCCAGCATGACTGATTTTTCTTCATTTCCACAAAAAAATAATGGAAGAAATTATTTTAAATCATGAAAATTATTGCAGAAATTAGAATTAGATTTAAACAAATTAGGAATGTACCCAGTGTACAATTGTGGAAACTGATGAAATGTTACCTAGAAGAGGCAGCTAATGCTCTGTACTAATAGCACCCACAATTTTATCTCCAAATTGTCTGGCCTAGTATGTGTTTTTTATCTTAGAAATGTTCAGAAATACATACAGATGTTATATGTTAAACTACCTTAATGATAACAGAACATGAACTGTTTACTTTTATTACTCTGTTTTGTTTTTTTAACTGAGCACAAATGCTAAGAAACATCCACTGAACATGTGTATTTTCATACTTAAGTGGTGCACAGAAAGACAGCAAACAGGATTCCTTCTAGCCCAAAATAGGGCAAGGGGAAAGCTGCATTGAGAGTTCACTTTCGACAAGAACCCACCAAACAACTATGTTGCAGATTTGCTCTCTAGGAAGTCTGGATGACAGAAATATGCCTATCACATCCTGATTTCATTTATGACTTATAACAGTCACAGATAACATCTGCAGGGAAATGAAGGTACAGTTCTAGTATCTTTTTGACTGCAATTATATCAAAGAAATTACTGTCTTCATTTTCCTTGTGTGCACTGAAGTGATGGGAAGGAAGTAGTAGAAAGTTAGTGCGAGAGGAATTATTTTTCCAGCTGTATCACTTCTCCAATTATGTTCACCACACAGTCACACAAACATTTGTACCAGCACAACAGGGAAGACGTTTTCTCAAAAGGTTCAAGAAACATTCTACAGATACGCAATTAATATGAATAGAGAAACATTCTTCTAAGTGTTGCTGAATGCCCTCTAAGTAACCTTCCAGTTTTGACAGAGAAAGAAGATAGAACACAAGGCTGACTGAGATTTGGGGCAAAGCTGGTTCTGCAGACTGCTAATTAGATAAAATTCTCTGTAGCACATTTCCTCCAGTCATTCCAGAGCTAAAACACAGCAGAAAAACATGCAATGCTACTGAGTACACTAGCGCTTCCACAAAAGTCTCCAAGTAATTTTGCAATGTTTGTTATGGTTTATTCTTACAAAGTAAGACTGACAACTGTATCAGCAAGGAAAAAAAAAAAGGAAGAAAAATCTCAATTCAAGGGATGAAGTGTTAACCTACTGCTGAGGACTAGCTCAAGTGTGCTGAAAGATGTAATTTCAATTAATGAGTCACAGGCCTCCAAATAACATTGATCTAATTTGTCTGAACTAAAGCTAATCAAAGAGACATCCTTGCAGTCTCCTCTCATTCTCAGCTTCTGGGTGTTAAACCTTCCTTGCTGCCTTTCTCTGTATCTTTTGTAGTCTACGTAATACCTTCTGGCCAGAAATGCATATTACAAGTATTCGAAATGGGACCTCTTCAAAAGGTTTATGAAGGCACGTGACTTGTTTTCAGTAATTTTCCCAATGATTTCTAAAACTTAGCCTGAGTGTCAGAGGACAGTAAGCTGATGGTTAAAAAAAAAAAAAAAAAAAATTAACAAAACCACCGAAATCAGTATTTTCCTATCTTGCAGAATTTCCCTTACTGAAGACATGATTTTTTTCTGTAATTAATATCAAATATGTTGTCTGCCATGCCTGGTATGAAATAGGAGGAAGAAAAGGCGAAAAAATAAATAGATAAATGTAGGTAAAAGTAATTTTTATAAGAAAATTTAAAAATTCAATATTGATTTACTGATCCTTCTTCAATAGAAACCTCAAAGAGATATTTCCAAATTAGTAATCTGATGCACAAATTCAGAAAGTCTTTCCAAAGAGGTTAGTTATAATACAGTCCACATTGTCTTAATAACTCAACAGAAGTACAGCCATCTTAAGTATAAGGAAATAACTTGAACTCGCTAAACCCAGGTGCTTTGAATTAACTTTAAACAGCAAAAATGGTGAGGGGAGAGGGAGTAGGAGGAACAACAAAAATAAAGAAACAAAAAACCAGTTGTAACTTCAAAGAAGTCCTTTCATTTGTGGTGTTTTCCTTCACTTACAGTAACACACTTTCAGTGGTCTTCCCAGCAGACTCCTACCAAGGAGATTAATTTAAATGCCAAATCTTTCATGAGAAATGAAAAACACTGAAATCAGTTACCAAGTATATCAAAATACCATCAAACACTATTTTTTTGCAATTTGAGAGAAACACTGTGCAAAGCAAAATGCCAGGTGTTTGTTCTGCAGTCTCAGGGTGCTAGTATATGCAATGTTATTTTTCCCCAGTATAAACTGAGAAATAAGCTGACCCTGTGGATAGGAGACTGCTTACTCTTCTGATGGAGCTGTAATGCACTTTGCATTATAGGGAAAAGGTTAATTCTGCTCAACAACATGCTGTGCCCTTCAGTATCTGATTTTATGTACCATTCCATGGATAGCTGGCTTTAACAGCTCATTTATTTTTCTTCAAGTTCAGCTTTTGAAACTGAATATTTTGATGCTTTCCCTGGAAGCAGATAGCATCAGACCCCTTGTGTGAGGGCAAATACAAAACCACAATGAGAACATCCAGTTAATACAAAAAAAGTCCACAAAAATGAGATCCTGTCTGAAGCATGAAGATTATTAGATACAAAAAGGCAGACTTTCTAAAGAAAAATATTCATCGAGGCATAGTACAAAACTATCCACTTCAGAATTTTTATACTATCCCCTGGAGTATTTAATATTGGTCAGGAATCTCACTGATTCATGATGCCAGAGAGAAAAAGCTCTGGGGCCATTCATCACAAGCCAACAACCCAAAGAAACTTGGATAAATAGCAAGGAATGTAAGAATTAAGAGCCTATTTCAGTCTTGGATTTTGTAAACTCTCAGAAATAACCAAGGAGCTCCAGCAAGATAACATTGACACTCAAGAGCACTCATTCAATGCTTCAGACTCATAGGGATCTCTAGGACCAGTAGCATGAACTAGTTCATCTATACTTACGTCAACACAGAATAATCCTACGAAAGGAAAAGGAAGTAGCATTTTATTTTACTCCCAGATCACTTCTGTTTGTTATTAATTTCACTAACAATATCAAATTAATAGGAAGCATAAACAAAATATGAATCTCTAAAATAAAATATATTACTTATTTAACAGAAAGAATTCAAATTCTGTGAAAGAGGAAGGAAATTATTTTAACTAAGTTCCCTTGATAATGATTCAAATATTCACATGGGATTAAATTATAGCTTCTCTATTGTTCCCTAAAAAACACTAGGAAATACAGGTCATTATTCTACATCCCTGATGACTTGCTGCTGAAGTAATTGGAAATGCAGTGGGGATGAATCTGACTTTTCATCCTGTTTACAATACATGTGAAGCCCAAGAGTAGTGCTGTTTAGTTGGGGTCTTTTTTAATCCTTTTTTTTTTTACAGCATCACTAAATTAACACCACCACAAAATGACAGATATCAAACCTAAGGTTGTATACCATAAAGGAAGGTATCTTATGAGTTACATTTTCTTTATTTTCTTTTTAAGGGGAAATGTGTGGCACTTGACCTCTGGTTTGTCTGGCTACTAGTCAATTTTCTAGCATCAAGAAATAAAAGACAAGGATAAAAGAAACTGACTTGCAATAATCACCGTATTTTATTACTGCTGCCAGTAATAATGGCTACAAAGTCTCAAAAAACAGAGTATGTGATACACAGTTCCATTTAACTTTATACTTCAGTGTTTTTCCCAATAATACTATTCATAATGTCTCGTTTCATTAGCTTCTTCTACATTAAAAAAACATAGTTCCTTCTGGTTCTTTATGCAAGAAGGACAGAAGACTTGCTAAACATCTCTCAAACTATTTCCTTGACCATTGGAAAGACTTCATTTATACATTTAGTGGAAAAGCACTCCAACATGAAGAATTTAATAGTCATCAGAGGAGAAACAAATTGGTTATATGAATATATAGTTTTTATATTCAAATCTGATTAATGCACTTATATATATGCTCATAATTTAATAAAATAAAGTTCAAGGCCATTAGCTGGCATGCAAAATTAGTATCTGTCATTCCATACTCTCATACATCCTGCCTTCACTGATACAATAGTGTCTTTTACTATCACATGCTGCAAGAATTAAAAAAAGTTGAAAGTAGTATGATGAAGTGTATCCATAAACAGCCATAACATTGTCTAGCTGTTTTTCTCTAGTCTTCTACAAAATTTCAAAAACAAGCTTTTTTTAAATAACTTTTGCATGTTTTCTTTTATGCAGAAGGAAATCAAATTCTTAAATGCATGCCATGTCTCAAGCTTCCCCATCAGCTGAGGACTTTGTTTAATATTGTCACTAAGCTGCAAATTGGCTGACTTTAAGTGCTTCCAGCAGAGAAATCTAAGTGTATGCATAATGGTCCGAACTTCCTCAGAAACAAGCAAAAGTGCTGTGAAGATTCCACAGGTAAATTACAACTTTTTCAAGCAAAAAACTTATACTAGCAATCTGTTAGACACACTGATCCTCACAGGGATTTCTGGATTCTATGACGATATGTAGAAAACTGCAGTAAGAGATTGGGAATAAAAAACCCTCCAGTAATAATGAAAGAAATTCCACCAACAGGCAGCTCAAACTTTTTAAACCTAGAGAAATTCTAAGTTTGATAATTTTTCTTATGCAAATATAACTACCATGAAACCTGTGTGTCCTCAATGTTCTCATTCTGGACAGAGAATGAGAACTGAATGAGGTTATTCCAAACTGAGCAAAAAGCTGGTTACAAAAGATTTCCCACCAAGAGCAGCTTCTCCCTACACGACGACCCTACAGGGACCCACGCTGGAGCAGCCTGTTCTTGAAGAACCCAATCCTGTGGAAAAGATCCACAGTGGAACAGGACATGAAGAACTGCAGCCCATGGGGAAGCTCTCATGTTGGAGAAATTTGTGGAGACTGTCCCCCAAGGGAGGGACTGGTACTGGAGCGAGGGAAGAGCGTGAGGAGTCCTCCTCATGAGGAGGAAGGAGGTGTAGCCCTGATTCCTGGCCCTCCTGTGCCACTGGCAGGGAGGAAGTAGAGAACTGGGATTAAAGTAAAGCCTCAGAAGAAGGGAGGGGCAGAAGTTTCTTTAAGATTTGGGTTTCGTTTCTTATTACCTAACTCTGATTTGATTGTCATTAAATTAAGCAGATTTTCCCAAGTCGAGTGTGTTTTGCTCGAGACAGTGATTGCCACGTCATGCCCCCCCTGCCCTTATCTCAGCCCATAAGCCTTCCCTTGTATTTTCTCTCCCCTGCCCAGAGGAGGAGGGCAGTGACAGCAGCTTTGGTGGGCACTGCTAATCCAACCAGGGTCAACCCACCACACTCAGCTATACAATCCATGCATTCCCATGGAAATCATATTGATATAGAACAAAACCTATCATTCCATCTGACTGGACTTCTTTCACCTAATAATATTAATACTTTTTTCCTTCTTTTATGCTAAAGGCCTTCCTACATCTTTTACAAAAACACTACATGGCAAGATCAAATTATAAACCAAAGATAGGCCATAAATTTCTAAAACTGAAAATGGTAGTGACTCCTCTGAGAGTAAAAAAAAAGAGGAATAAAAAGAAAATAATAGGAAATTATTTGTACATATTATGAAAGGCTAATGAGTTTGAAAAATAAACCCCTCACCTATTCATTGCTTTTTTTTCCTAATAGTTAGCTCATAACAATCTTTAACTTAAACTGGAAACCTATTAATTTAAAAACATTGTTTAACTAAGGAATTAATGAGTGTTCTGCTAACCAACTTTTAAGGTGGTAAGTATAGAACAATCACCTCATTCTTCCAGCTACCCAGGAACACAATATTTAGCATGAAGAAAAAAAAAATATACTTTAATACTGATATTAGCTATGCAACTGTACTAAATAAATGTTATGACTTTGCCATTTTAAAATATTTATCTAAGCAGAAATAGTGGGAGAGCAATTCTATGGCTATTTACTTCTAGGATAAGACAACTTTATATAAACTTCTTCCTGAATTAGTAAATTTGCTCCGTTCTGAGTCATAAAAGCCTTACCTCAACGCTCTAAGTACCCATAAGAGGAAGGAAAATCAGGACAGACATAACCTTTGGATGGATTAGAGCTAGTTAAACTTTCACAATATTTAAAAATCCCCCTACTGATGTTAATTCTTAGCTCACTCCTTTAATCATGACTGACTCCCAAGGAAGGACAAAAATAGCTCCACTGCTTACCTGGATTTTTTTTAAATAGTTGCATAAAAACACACTTAAAACTCCTTTAACAAATCTCTATTTGAATAGAAATGTAAAAATCAAAGTAAACAGCAGATTCAAATGGCATAAAGACACCACATCAATGGATGACTCTGGCAAGTCTGATCCATACTGTATTCTACAAGAGTTTCTCTAAGATGATGAATATGCTTTCTCTTCTTATCACTAAGCATATTCTTGGATTACTAGCATACATTCACTGGACAACACTCAAGAGTATTTAATTAAACATAAATACAGATCTATGTCTCCAATACAAGCTTTTTGCAGAACGGGAAAGGCACACCAGCATTCAAAGCTTATCTTGGGTCAGGGAGCAGGGAGGTAGGATATTGAGAGATTTTTAAATAGATGCAAAAGTCTTTGGTTGAACAGTTTATTAAAAATTGCTGTAGTTTGTGCTAGTACATTTCTACCTTTGCATAAGAATTCCAAATAATTCTTATGATATACTTAACCTCTACTACACAAATAAAATTTTTAAAAAAATTACTTCAGAGAGAATAGAAAAAAGTGTACTATTTTACTCAAGGAGAGTACTGGTTTACTGCCAGTAAACTTACCAGTCGTCTTCTCTCCTCTTCAACAGCAATCAGGAGCCGAGCAAACTCCTTCAATGACTGGGCTGAAAGAAAAACAAAGAAAAAGAATGTTCTGCTTAAAATGAGATTTTAAGACCAGCAGAGTCCATTATCTGGATTGAAGCTACGGCGATAAAATATTGCCCTTACACTGCAGTGTAATCAGTAGCCTTAAACAAGACAGACTGAAGCAGGGGGCAGGTCAAGAGCAAAGAAAAAGAGCCTGAGTTTTAAGAGTCATATGTATTTTATTTTTTTAATGGAATATGGCAAACGGAATTTCCTGAAACATGAAAAGATCAGCCTCAAAACAGAAGAATTCTGCTTTCAGCCACAAAATTCATTTCAGCATACTAGGGGCAGAAAAAAAATGCCACGAAAAGAATTGAGTTTCTCCCACCAAGGTGGGAGAACAAGTATTTGCAAGAACTATGAAAAATATTTGGGTAAATATTTGAAACCCAACATTTTATAAGAAATGCCAAGTGTTTAGATTTAACTGCTCTTTGCCTTTATGTTTTACAAGGACAAGGTCTGAGGTGACACAAACAGATGATTGATTTATAAGCTTTGAATTCTGTTACAACTATGACAGAGTCTTTGTTCAAAACTGTTCTCAAATAGAAGTCAAAGGGCTGAAACAGAGTCAATGGAAACATAATACAAGAATTAACCCCTAAAAGAGGGCAAGAAAGAGGAAAACATTCTGAAAACTCTTAAGACTTCATTCTCATGTAAGCATGTAGTATAGACCTGTCTAGAAAAATCTTTCCATTTGTATTACTTTCTCAAGGGCATAGGGGTTACTCAGACTCAGCATCACAGTCCCATAGGTGACAATCTCAGAGGACAATCATGTGAAGAGAGCTAAGTATCTCTTGACTTTCTCCTGATGCAACTAGCAGTAATTGCTACCAATGACAGGATGCTACATTTTGTGGTTTAAAGCTCTGAACTCAGAATACAGATTACTAAATAGTACAGTGTCTCGTACTGAACTTGAGGCAATCTCAATCATTTTGAAAGAGGTAAAAAAACAAACATTGAAACAAAACTCATATTTTCTCAAAAGAGCAGGACTGAAAAATTCTTCACAGTTAACCATCATATAGTGCTGATGGTATGCTAATGGAACTCCACCTCTTACTTACTTTTTCATCTTCTTAAATGTTTTCTGTATCAGTCTCCAATAACATGGCTTTATCCCTTCCCAAGATATTAGGAAATAAGCACATTTTCTAGAAAGTAATGGAACAGATCTTTTAAGAAGGAACTAGTATCTGGCTTGCCTTAACTGCCTTGTCTGCATGCATGAACTGCTACTTAGTTTTTGGACCATTCACAAATAATGCCTATCCTTTATACCATCTGGACATTGCAGAGGTCACCCTTGCATTCTCCTTTCTCTGTTAACTTTTACAGTTGAAGAACGCTTTGCTGTTTGTTCCAATTTCTTCTGCAAGAAATTACATAGCTCATTTTTTTCACAACTATGATGTTATACTTGCATATCTTGACCTCTAAGTCATTGTTTGCTAACAAATTCTTTTTTTCCCATTATGAGTTCTTGGCTTAGTCCAAATACACCTGGTAAGTTAAATGTCCATCTACTTGGGCCTTGAGTCTTTTCCTTTAATATTTTTTCCCTGAGAATACAAGCACCAGATTTTGTCAGTTATGTCGATATCAAGAATTTTAGTTTGATATCCACTGAATTAACTCAATCCCTTAAGTCAGCTCATAATATCTCATGAAGAAAAAAAAACCCAAAAAAACCCTAAAAGATGTAAAGAAATAAGATCATGAACTGACTGGTTATACCTGACTAGGAATCCGTAGAGTGTTACACTCAAGAATATCTAAGTTCCCAATATGAAATGCTAAAAACTAAATAAACAGTTAGCCAGACACATGGCTAAACTATGAGGATGTGGAGGGGTGGGGGGGTGAGGAGGGGAGAAAGAAGGGGAGTGTAAAAGAAACCCAAAACAAAACCAGTATGAGAAGCTTTTGATTCATCTTTCAAATTTCAAGGCAGAACCAGACAGTTTTTTAGTTTCAAAGTTGAAACATTTGCTTAGGATTCAAATAAATTCAGGTCAGCCACAGGAAAAAAATCATACAAAACGCGTTCTCTAAGTGTGAAAATCAAGATTTTCTTCAATATTTAACACTAATATAAAGGTACTAGTTTGTCACCTGTACAGTGCCTCAGCTAAACGCTGACAAACTGTCTTCATCTTTTCCTCCCCATAGGCTCACCTTTTGGAGGAATTATAAAGGTCAAAGTTTCACTAAGGACACAGAACTTACACTCTTCAGCAGCACTAAGACAAAGCATCTCCCTGATCTTATAAGATTTTGATTTCAGAGATACCTTCTCATCAAAACTGACTACACCTCTGATGCTCACTGCCCAACATCCACATCCATCCCTACATCCAGCCCTGGGATGTCCTTCCCCAGCTCAGGAGGTGCACAGGGAGAACTCATGCATTGTGTTAGTCAGAGCATAGTGAAGGATGCACAAGCAGTACACAGACATGTCTCTGGTGACCCCAGTGATTCTTCTGTCCTTGGTGGCAATGCCACCACACACATCGAGAAAGGCTTTACCCATGCCAGCTCTCATACAATAGCCCTGAGTACTGCAGTACTGATCTTTCATGTTATTACACCCTTCTTCCCATACAACCTCCACTCAGTGCAGCCTCATTAAAAGCCAGGGTCTGTCCCTAGAGAACTTTTGCTGGAAGCTGCAGTGGGAGGGGGGAAGGGAAGAAAAAAGAGCTCTTGCTCCTCTTTTCCCAGTGTACACTTTTTCCTTCTTTCTCCTCCCCTCTCCCACAGAGCCCTCGGGCTGCAGAGAGACAACAGCTCTGCCTCACCTCAGTTTGGGGCTGGGCAGACAGAAGGATGCTGAGGGCAGAAGTCACCAAGGGGGGGTGAGACCCCCCAGGCAATTCACTCATAGGGCATTGGGCACCTTGGACATCTCGGCAGGGGCATCCTTCCCTTCCTTAACTAGTACCCTCATCAGGATCTCAGCACAAACCCTGGGCACGGGGTATGTACATCTAACTCTGGATTCACAGCTCTCAAGAAGAAACAAACAGATATTTCAGCAATAATAATTTGAGGTGCTTTGGTGTAGTTGAAAACCAGAAGATTTAGAAATCAGACCCATCCATGTCAGATGCAGCCCACTGTCTGTCAGGACACCCAGGCATTACACAACAGCCTATCTTTTCTTAATAAACCTAATTTTTTTTAATCCACTTCTTTTTAATCAGGATAGATACAGAAGAATTAAAGTGAACTTTGCAAACACAAAAGGGGGGGAGGAAGAAGAGTCAAGTATTTTGCAAGAGGAAATGTCATGGGAAAGTGCTGATAAGAAATAAATTCTGAAAACACACCAATAACAAGAAGTACAATATGCAGCCTAAATATAAAGGTATTTTTAGTTATTTCATAAAGAATTATTGTTATTGGTGGGCCATTTAAAGAAAAACAAAATGCTGACTCAATATTTTATTCTAAGTCATTAGGCGATATTAACTTAAAAATCCCAACAGTTTTGCAGTCTGGTTTTTATTTAAGGGCTACTCGAAAGGACCTGTAAGATACATTTGGTATCATGATGGAAATGATGCCTGTGAAAAGCAACACCCAAGAAGTAAAAACAATTGAGTGTGTACCCAGATGTACACTTGTGGTCTCATTCATCACAATCACAACAGGTTGCCAGCTGCCCTCTCTGGAGTGTTCCCAACTCAACAATAATGTGCTGCAAAATTTCCCTTGCTCAGGAGAAAGGGCTCCCATTCTTTTATTTAACAAAAAAAAAAAAAAAAAACAACAAAAACCAACCAAACAAACAAACAAAAAAAGCTAATATCTTTACTGTTAATTGAAAAGTCTTTTAATTTTTTAATATATTTGCTTCATAAAGAAACAAACTACAGTACCAACAGCTTAAACGTTAATGCTGTAGATTGATAACATTCTTTTTTCTTCCAAAATCCCTATCATTTCAAACACGTGGTACAGCTCCACAAACAACTACACTCAAATAATTAAAAAGAAACTGAAGTTTGATGTAGAATTGAGTGAATGAAGGAGAAGAAAAAAAGGATAAAAATCAATTTATGTGAACTTATAGAATGCTTTATTAAAAATATGATGCATTTACACTCTACAAATCTGGTTTACTGCATTGAAATCAACACAGTTTTTCATAGGAAAAAAAATGCACATAATAAATCTTATTAAGTTTTTGCTATATACTTGTGTAGAGAATGTATCACTTAAAAGAGCATGTCTGTGGAAATTACTGAAGCTACTCTATCAACCTTAGCTTAATATTTAGGAGTACAGTGTTACACTGCACCACTAAATGTCACATGCAGTAAATATTCCATCATCTACAGTTAATGAGAAAAGGCTGACAAAGTGTATGACACATATAATAGTTTTACATGACCAATACTGAACTGAAAGACATAAAGCCAAGTTTAGAAGGTAATGTTCAACCCAAGACAGAAATGAAAAGCTACTTTGGAAGACAGTACAAACATACAAAAGAATGTTCTTTTCTGTGGACTGTTGCTTTAATCTCCACTTATACATTCAGTCTTAAACAATGCATAGACAATTTTTGCATGCTCTAAAGTAGACAAAACAAGATTTTATAGCATTATGAGCAGATACCACCATCACCTTCAGATATGTGAATGCCAGCCTGGAAAAAATAATACACATACATATAGATAGATGTCAGCTATTCTTATGACACCTTGCTGCATGAAAGGCAAAAATTAGCAAGACTGTCAGAGATTTACTTATATCTTCCTGATCTGACTGAGGATCTGCCAGGACTGTGGTGTACTGCTGTATTGCTCCCAGTACTCTTTGGCAGGAAGGTCAGTCCAGTACACCCAAGGAAATTTTCCTAAGGATTAACACTTGTTTACTAGACTTCCATGGGAAAGCAGAATAAATGTAAGATGCATGAAGGCTGGGAGAAGAGACTTTCTTTTCCAAGTCTAAAATTAAAATAAATATATTATCAAATAGTTGCTAATTCACAGTTGTGTTTCCAGAGCTTTTAATGATTAGAATTAACTGCAGCCACAACAAGCAGTTTTTCAACAAATCACAACAGCAAATAAAATTTCCATCCTTCTTTCTATGGCTTTAAGACATACTGAAAAAGTATGTGAAGTGGTGGTGATGGGGAGGTACAGTAGGTAGGACAAGAGTAGCCATAGAAGGCTTCCTTTCAGACAGAAAAGGCCAACACTTCAGAGTAACACTGACAGGCCACAACAGGTATGAAAAGACAATCATCTGCTTTCTCAGTAATTTCTACTTAACAAGAGTTGTGGATATCAATAAAGCCACAGAAGATCTGCAATGTCTATCAGTAGGTAACTAAATTGGATGTTGTTAAATATCACCACTATGGCAAGTTTTCACATTACAAAATGGAATGCAGAGGAGGACTGTCTCAAAAAAAAAGACTCCCAAAGCCTGTCATTTACTTGGTCTTTCAATACGTTGACTATAAATTTAAATGGAGCCTTATTTTATACAACAGAGGTTTCCTTTGCCACTGTCACAACCTGGACTGATTTAATGATCCTTTTTTCCCCCCTATTTTTCATGCTGAATTAATCCTATAAAACATAAAAAGTGTACAATTACCTAAAATTCTAAAGGGAATTACAGTTGAGCCCAATGGGGACAAGCTGAAGGGATCAACACTTTAGCCTATAAACAGAAATAATGAATAATTTATGCCAATTGTGAAAAACGTCAAACGTCCTTGAACTTTAAGCAGAGTACTGGTGTCAAAGCATTTTACAACAAATTTTGACTGGGCTGGAGCACCACTGTACCATAATTTAAAAAACAGTAGTCCAAGATGACTTACAGAAAACAGCTGTTGGTTTTATTTTTAAAACACGTTTTCAGAAAAGCTGTATTTGGACAAGAAGACATATGTCAGATAAATCTTCCCAATTATTGCTCAGGTTTTCTATTTTCTTTACCTACTGTTATTTCTTCCGCTATTTCTACCCTAGGTCACCTTCCCTCACTTTCCAAATGGCAACATTTTTGGAGAAACTTCAGCTTGGAAGACTGAGCTCTGTACTGCAAGTAATATTTACTGGGAAAGCAGGAAAAATGGCAAAATAGGAGAGGAGTACGGAGTTTGAAATCAATGTTCATCTTAGTTGTTTTGTCCCCTTCTGAGTATAATTCCCAAGATAACAGAGGAAATGCAGCAACTACTTTCTTTTGTTAAGGTTTAAGATAACATCAGTTAGGTATTCATGTAAATTCCATTTTGCAAGCTTGCAGCATCTCAGATATGCTTTAAGCTGAGTATTGGTGTCAAGAGATGAATTATGTTAGAAGCTTCCATCATGAAAAAAGAAGTTAGAATATCAAGATAATGGTTCATTTCTTCATGGAGTTTCAATCTCATTTTAAATTTGGAAAATTATTATTGTATGTGCTGCCTTATCCTCTCCATTTGGTTTCTTTTACCTTCCTAATCTAGGTATCAGGTTTTATGGATCTGTAATAAGGACCTTATGCATTCCTGTTGTCTGTGCTTACACTTACCACAGCCTCCACAAGAACACTAAAAAAAGCAATTTGGACCTTCCTATAACACAATGAAATGCACTTCTAGTAGTAAAAGACATCGGATGAAACAAAAATTCAAGTGTAGAGGTTTAAGATTACATCAACATACCCCAGCATGGAAATACACTCTCAAAGTGGCAATGACTTCTGCCAGAAGACAGTGGTTTAAATTTAGTCAAAACAACTACAAATTTCCTTGAAGACTTCCAACCTGGGAAGGCACACTAAGGTACAGACAACCCTGTCTGGTCTGTACTGTTCTTGTGACAGAATCAAGACATTCTTAGAGTAGACAATGTGAAGCTATTTCAGACTCAATAAATGAACACTCTTACTATTAGCTCTACAATTACTCTGCAAGGGCTTAATCCAATGCTTTTTTTATCAAATACTACCCTGATCTTTCAGATTTTGAAGCACCTCCCAGGGGGCACAAGTTTCCGTGGTAACTTTGTTTCCTGTGGCAATTACTGCCTTGAACTGTGAGCAAAGGTATTTCACCCAATTTTTTTTAATTTTTGAAAACAAGCGTGCTACCTCACATAAGGAAATCCAAATTCGTGAAAAAATTAATTATAGATCAGGAAGAAAAAGTATGATAACAGCAAAGAGATAGAGATGAAAAATGCCTGTTTTAAAGCTTCTGCAAAGAAATTACACAAATGAATAAGCAAGAAAAATGAAAAAATTAAGCCTTTTATGCCCAAATTTATGCTTCAAGATCTATGTTATTGTTCTCCAAATATGATCACATGCTCCACTACATGCTGGTAAGCAGAAAATTTCATGAGGGCACAGCTACTCAAATACATGTAACTAAAAGTAAAGAAACCACAAGGGTTCTCTCTACTTCATTTGAGTTATGATATTATAAACTCAAGAGTAAATTCAGCAGTAATGTTTTCTCCAAATCATAATGAGGAGCATTGTGTCTCTTCACATTATTAGGACAGAGAGATGGTAGTAAGTGCTGCAAAATCCCCATGAAATGAAACTATCAGATATTCAGCAGCAGTCTCCCCGTTTGACCCTCCCTGGTTTATAGCATTTGATCCCTGTGTGTTTCCAGGCAGTGTTCCCCAAAACGTTTCAAAGCCCTTCAATGGCAAGCCATATACCAGGTACAAGCATCTGGGTTTTGTCACACTATAAAGGTGAGCCAAATCAGCAGAAGAGGCCAGTGATTCCACATTAAGAATGGAACCTCCTGCCTGAGCATCACACATGTGTGCCTCGCACTGCAGGGCAACAGGAGAACCATAAAAGGCACCAAATCAAGATCTGAGCTTAACTGAAGCCCAAAGCACTGCAAGATGTCTTTGGCAGGACAGTGTAACATGTACATACACATGAGGCAATTTTAACTGAAGAGTATTTTCACTTTGCAAAACTTAATGAGCAAATATAGCAAGGTATTTTCTTAAGTTTTTTTCTAAATATATGCAAAGCATAAAGTGCAGGGCTGCAATTAGAAGTAAAAATCCTTTCCTCATTACCGAAACAAACCTCTGTCAGGGTAACCATCTAAACCCAGTTACAAACAGTATCATATTTGAGAATTCTTTGCTATAAAAAGTAGCTATCATGTTACAAATGTTTAAACATGCAAATACAAGCCTTGTACAAAAGTTAAAACAATTCTTTGAGCCAATACATTTACACTTTCCACTCCACTACTTTTCAACAGAAAGCTACATGTTTATATACAAACTAAGAAGATTTGCAAGAGTGTCAGGTTATCCAGAATTCCCAGATTTACTGTCAGCACTTGTCAAACACAATACTTGGAGAGATAACCTGAAGACATGCAACGTTACACATTTTAAATAAATCCAATTACTTGACTTAGTATCAGTAATTTCCCAAGCCCTACTCATGCAGAACCTTACAAAGGAAACATAAGTAGAAAATTCTAAATAGATCAAGCAAGGGCAAAACACTTCAGAAAGTCCTGAAAATTTTTAGAAGTTCATAATGGCTGTCTATCCCACAGCACATTTGTAAAAACAAAACAAAAGCAAACCCACACCAAAGAATAATTCCACTACCAGCATTACACTTTTAACACTTTATTAAAAATACAGATGCATATCTACCCCGTGCTAGTGTTCTACTCTATTTATAAAAGCAGTACATATTTTGAAAATACACCATTCAATTTGAAAAATTTACCTATCTTGTGTAGCATGAATTCTTCAACACGGCAGAGATGTGGTAGAAAAAGCTCATTCTAGACTCTACTAGTCTACAGCACCTCTCCTGAAATATGGCATCTTGGAGTGCCAGCAAAAAGCTTTTAAATCACCTAAATAATTTCTTCCATTTTCTTAGGAACATGAGAAGGATCTCTCAAGCAGTCATGTGCTCGCAGAGAGCACTATATCAAAACCTGTCCAAAAATGACTAACTCTTTTCTTGTCTCTCCCCTTTCTTCTACAGTTCCGTGAAGGGGTGTAGGCTTTTGGGATGATTCACAACAAATACACTGTTTCTGCCATGTTCTCACAGAATAAAGATATAAGTGTTTAGATAAGTGATCATTAAGAAATACTGCATCTCTACGCCTCTCTACAAAATGGGGTTTCACATTATCGTACCCATCAAAGAGAAATCAGCCTCTCTTTTCACCTGATGGAGCCGCAGGCACAGCACTGGGGCTGTGCTCCATAGCCGCAGAACTCAGCAGGGTGTGGTGGGAAACAATATACAATACATCAAACTCTGTCTAACAGGTACGAAATGATCTTAAAGTGCTGCTGGAGAAGTAATTTGAAAAAGTAGCAGCTTAAATTGTCCCCTATTAAAAACTAACAGCGTACCTCAGAAATTCATTTAATTCAATTAATCTTTACCTCAACTAAATTGACCGTTAACCTTTGACTTGAACAGATCTGGCTTCACCAGAGTTGACTGATACCCTATCACATATCAGAGGAAGAACAGCTCTAAAAACCATGGAATATTCAGAAATAGTTAACTTCAAAGATGGATTCTGATGCAATCAGATTACAATTCTCTCTTGCTCGCCCTCCCCCATCCCACTAGAAAGAGTTGTGATATATTTGTACTATGAGTACAAATCTTTTGTTCTAAGATAAGAATTGCTGCTTCAAGCTCAAGTTTTTTTGAGCTGATTAACAAGACAACATAGGAAACAACCACTGAGCAATGCACAACATTGTCTGCAGAAACGTTAAGCTGCAAAAGTAATATTCAATCATAGCATTCCATAAATGAAGGAATTAGAAGTAATTATGACTACATTTCAGGCTTGCCAATACCCAATTCCTCAGAGACCCATCTATACTTTAAATCAAGGAAAAAGTCCTGATATTTTAATCATCCCAGCTGTACAAACCTTATTTGTGTGTGGCTTTTCATGAGTGCTGAAATAATGGAAGTAAAAGCAAAAGCAATATATTCAGAATGCAACTGAGAATCATTAATACTGCTTTTCTGATTTTTAAAGTTTTGTGCATTTATTACTTGAATAGTGAAAGAGTTTAGAAAAAACATCACCAAGTACTTCAACAGATGTTAGGTTTGCCAAAATTGCTTAATTGAAAGTAGGCCTACAAAGGGATCAAGAAGTTCCTGTGCTTAAAACTCTAAACTCTGCTAAGCATTTTGCTTTCAGAAAGTACAAATTCCTTACCTTACTTGCTCAAAGCTGAAGACAAATATCTCAAAGCTGAGTTGATCAAACTACTATCTGTTTTGGAAAATGAGTTCCTATTTCTCAAGTGGTATGCTAGCCTGACAACTCTAAAATGTTATGCCATTTCACTAGAAGTGTATTATATGCATCAACAGTACATACTCATTATTTTCAAAACAAGTCTATAAAGCAGCACTCTAATCCTCCAACTGTCTCCCCACAGGCATTCATACTTCCACTGGGATGTCCAAATCTAGAAATAATGAAGTTACGTAACAAAGGAAGGGAAAAGAAGTATGTTGAAGGCATGGAATGAGGACAATAAAGTAGACTACACCTTTGAGAATCCAGAAGATCGAAATGAGAGACACAAAAGCTACTTCATCTTGCTCTGTGAGTGGCATGGATTTTTTCTTTCATCTGCTCAGTTGCTCAGATCAAACATTGACTCATCTTAACTCCTTAGCAGAATGCATCAGGAAAACAAAGTTGTTGTTGATGGCCTGCCTCAACCTCCTGTGCACAATAGAAGCTCCAAGGTATGCAGTATCTGAGACACCACAGTCTGCATTTCAATACAGTAAAATGAATTAACATGAATTTTAGCTTCTGTTAGTACACCAGGATGCAAACTGCAGGGACTCAGGAGAGCTCCTACTGTCAACTACTCCTGATGCAGAAGAAACAACAAACAGAAATGGCAGTAACTGCATCTCCACCCCAATTCAGTTTTTTCGTTTGAATACTCATCTTAAGGTCAACAGAGAATGGAGCATGCAAATTCCAACAACCTTCAGACAGGTATCCAAGAGAAAAAGAAACAACAAGGACTTTGTTGTTGATCTTATTTTACCTTTTCCTCCTGGACAGGTAAAAATGTACTGCACCATTACTTCGTTTCCTGATTTGTCAGCCTCCTCTGCCCTTCCACAGAAAGAACAAGAGCTCTGGGCTCGACCAACAGAATGCCAACCTTCACTTTCTTGATAGGATCTCAGTACTAGCATAAAATCACTCATTTATTGAAGTCAAGAAACAACAGAATTCTGGAAACAGGTGGCATTTGCTTAAATTGTCAAATATGCAACAGGGATTAAAAAAAAAAAAAAGGAACAGAATCAACAGATTTGTAACAGATACTTTAGGCATTTCACATCCTGGTTGCACTGAGTTCCTCCCATAAATTGTAACCATTGAACTTCTGTAGATAAAAATAATCCAATACAAGTACCAAAGAACCCTGTTCTGTGATCTTACAAGTACCTTAAATAAAGTTGCTTTGAAAGTAATCTAAAAAGTTGAATTTTGAAATTCATTATTTCAGCTGGAGGAAAAAGAGCTGGGGAATCTAAGCAGGTAATTACTGTGGAAAAACAGCATACAATCTTTCTATGCAAATTCACTCTCCATTGCAAATAGCTTTCTAGTCTAATTCAGGACTCAACCCTTCCCCACCCGTCTAAAATAAACCACCTTTTGTAAATATACTTTTCTCTAATGTGTTCCACAAGGTCAACAAACTCAAGCACCAGAATAGCTGTTGGGATGATGTCTACACTAAAAAAATCCACCCCCAGAATTCTGCCCTCAAAGTGGTGGCAAGATACTGTTCTTTCTTTGCTTTGGATGAGGCACTAGTAGACCTGAGATGCTGCAAGTAATTGTAGACATTTTGGAATTTGGTAATTCCATTTGGAAGTCTGGTTGCAAATGGGAATTCAGTGCAAAGCAGGTTGAACATTAACCCCAAAAAGAACTTTCTTGAACATGAAAGCTTAACCTCAAGTAATTAAGGAGATGACCTGTAAGATATCCAAGTGATTCAGACTGTAGGTGGCTCGACTGCATTTAATAAGTAATTCAGGAAGCACGAAGCAAATTCAAGAAGCCATTACACACCACAAGAAACTTGTGGGTTGAAATCATGATTAACCGACATCTACCTTCTCAGATTCCTGATGAACCTCCAAAAGATAGAGTCCTAACCTGGAGACTGCCAAGCCCATAGACTGATTGTCAAGATTTGCCTCTACACACTTAGGCGTGCATAAAGCTCCTATGCAATTTTTTTGTTGTTTTAAATTTATTTCTTTCAATAGACCATTGTATCCACAGCATGTACCATTAAAAATGGAATTTAGTACCTCTTAAAGTCAATTAAACTTTTACACTGTTAGAAAACATGGGGGGGAAAAGGAAACAACATTTTTTTTCCGCTTTTTTTGTGTAGTTTTATATACAAATTTCCCAGTACAACTCTATTTGCTGCTTTGAATTACAGGATGCTTGTCCTATGACAAGCTCTCTAAGAGGGTAGAGCAAATGCTAACTGAAAAGCATTGCATATGTGGATGCCCAGTATGAGAAAAAAGAAGACAGAGCTTCTGGCATCATTGCTCAACCAAAACAAGAAAGCAAAACACAGCAGTGAACTCTAACAAACAGCTACTATTAGCATTCTGTATTTGTTTGTTTGGTTTGGAGTTCTTTCTCTCTGGTACATTTGAGTTCGATTTTTCAAAGTTCAGCTTGAAACTAACTGCTGTAAACAACATAACTGCCAGGTATGAGCTAACAGTTCTGTAGATGGTTAGTTGCAAGCAATTTAACAATCCCATTAATGACTTGACATGTGAGTCAGCAAAGATCACGAGCCCCAACTGCTAGTGGCAAAAGAATTCAGTGCCCACAAGAAAAGATACCACATTTTAGAACTTTTGACCTATTCTTTGTGGCTCAATTAATAATGATTTCATAGATCCTATTTAGATTCATAGATTCATAACCCTATTACATTCTTAAATCAAGCATCTGATGCTACCTGAAACATCTGTCATAATATAATTCTCTTCAGGGAAGAAAACCCCAAACTTCAAAATCAGCAGTCACAGAGTGAAAGACATATGCTTTTCAGTGCACTTTCCTAAACAGCACATGCTAATAAAACACAGATACTAAAATAAAATGCTAGAATATCAGAATTTATTTACTTGTCTTATTTTTTTTTTTTTTAGTTCTGAAGAGCTTATACTGGTCTTATGCTGCAGACATTAGACCTCACAGATATATAATCAGCCATAATACAAAACAGACACAAACTTTTTAAAGGCACAAGACCTTCCATTGAGTTAACAATGTTTATTATTTTCACCTCTAGCAGCTGTAAACCAGATAACACAAAAAGAATAAAAGAGGATCAAAACATTGAAATTTCTAGAGAGATATCCAGGTGACACAAGTTGGATAATACTAGGAAGAGCTAGGCAAACCTTCTCCCTGCAAAATTTATGCCTGCAGTGTACACTGAGAAAAAAAACAGATGATCATTAAAAACATAGGTTTTGCAGCTGCCCCATCCATGTAAAGTTCTATGTTACCTACAAGGTCTGAAACATGTAAAAACCATGCATCCATTTTACACAAAACTCCCACTGGGCAAGACAAATGACTGACCTCCTTTACATTCACCGTCAATCTTAAGTATTTAATTTTTGTGCAAAATATTTACAAAGAGAGCTGAGAGCAGGCTGATATGTCTAAAAAGCAAATGGCAAAGTGTCATCCAAGTGTTGGTATTTCTGAGGAAAACACAGCTGTTAAATTAGGAAAGCAACACCCCCTTCTCACAGTAAGGGTAAGTTACATCAAACCTTCATTACTATGGCTTTTTTAGTATTACTAATTTGCTGACATTCATCTTCTCACCTTTGCATGAAAATGTTATCTTCTGCAAAACTTTTCAGTTGCACAAAAAACAATCATAGTTTTGCTGAATCACATGCAACTGGAGCTAATAACCACGTTCTGCCATCAAATAGTGCAGCCCAGACATTGCTGCAGATCACATGCTCCCACAAGCATTCCAAACCAGAGAAAGGGACAAAACCAGCAATTTTTGCTAGCTTGTTTTCTTTTTTAATGAGAAAAAATAGTAAAGATGGGGACCACTGTTTCTCAGACCAAATTTGCTGGCAAAAAGATTAAAAACTGAAAAGGTTTTTATAGCTTTAATCCTTTGATGTTCACAGTTAGAAAACCAACGTAAAACATAAGAGCTGTAGATGACTTGAGGAACAAGACAGCCTGCTTATCCAAGAAAGTCAGAGAAATTCCTTACAACTCATGCATAAAATGACTCTAAACTAGGCATGGTATATCTGAAAGTGACTATGAAGATAAATCTGGCTAACTTGCAGCAAAAAATTGAAAATGAAAAAATTACCTCAAATGCATTATATAGCCACAGACATAGATAAGATTTTTTTGTCAAAGAAGAACAAGAATGCAAGAATTAAATTCTAGTAAATAAAAGATAAGAAATCGTCAAAATTAGAAATCAAAGATAGGAATTAAATAAAAACAAAAACAACCTAAACAAATAAATCACTGGATTATATAAGAGAAGGATTAAAATAAGTACGAAGAACACCACCATAATTCTGTTTATGTGGAGTGTGTCACAAAGGTTAACTAAAATTACTTCTTACATATTTTATGCAATGGACTTACTGGAATAAATAAGTTATATTAAAAGAGCAACTAAAAATGCACAGGTTATACAAAATGCAAATATAACTGCCCTTATTAGATCTCAGACTGGAAAAAAAAAAAAAGAAGCCCAAAAAACAACAAAAAAGTTGCGCTTAGTTACTAAAGAGAAACCCTCAACTCTACTATTGCCACAAAAAATGTTAATGGAGCTATCAACACAATTCCAAATATTTTTTATTGGTAAGAAAAAAAAAAAGAAAAAAAATCACTTAAATCACTTACATTTAATGCTGAAAGAATCTGAACCTTTAAAAAAAAAAAATACTCACATCCGACAGAAGAAGTCTTGTTCAGAGGTGAATTCCCAATGCTAAGGTATATTAGCACAGATTTTCAATGCTAAGCTTGAAATAGAAATGTACTCTTTACAATAAGCCCCTATGCATACGGTAGGGTTTTAGAAATCTTATCAAGTCAGAACATCAATGCAGACTGAAGCAGAACTTCTCACTAGCCTGCACAGTTGTAGACATTTTTAGAAAAAGGAGGTGAAAGCAGAAGGAGGTACAGAGCAGGATTCATCTATACAGAGCTGTCTTTGATGATAAGCAAACATTTCTCTTGTTGGGGCATGTAAAAGATATGAATAAATTCTAGGTCACTGCTCTAGGGAGATCAAAAATTGAGCCTTACCCTATAAAAGTACACAGTATCATTCAAGCTCTGTTAGACTTGAATTTGATTCCTGTCACAGTTTACCCTTTACTCTTACAAGCTTCTTTGATGTATACGACAATCCATCAGGCAATTGGTCCTTTAAAAGCTAGAAATCCCTTCTTTGAAGCCTCAAGTGAAATAAATCAGCTGTCAAGCATCATGAATTGTGTTTTTTTCCTAAATAGTTTTAAATGCCTGTTTAATGTCCAAACAATAAAATGTCTTTTCTCTGCTACGTTTAGGTTACAAGTAAAATGAATGTCATCTTTGTTTCACCTGATTTTAAATGCAAAGCCGTATGTCTTTAAAAAAAGTTACTGACCAAATATAAGACATGTAACTGAGACATTGCGGATTTAGTTAAAAAAAAAAATATATATATATACAATATAATTTTAACAGCCAAGAAATAATATGCAGCATGCCAAAGTGTACATGCACACCACTTCTCTTTCCCAGCTGGACACACCTGAAGAATACATGCGGTTTTATACCTGAGTAGTAGCAGGTCAGTGATTTCACTCCCCTACTTTTAATTGTCAGTAAAATTAAACCTCCCACCCCCTACCAGGAGTTAGTGGAAGACTGTGATCAAATGCCAGTCATCTTTGATGATAGTTTTCTGACTAGTACAATGTTGTAGGGTGAGGATGAAGCAAACCTTACAAGTGAAAATGAGCAGTTCAGACCTTCTGTCCAATGACTCAGTCAGGAAAAGGAAAAATTGAAGGGAGAGGAGACTTGAAAATAGATCATAGTAATAGATACACTTGGAAAAGATTAAATCCAAGTTTCCTCTCTGCATTACATAGAACTTCTTCAAAAAATACCAACAAGTCCTATGTTGTTCCCTCTTGTACTGCCAAATTATTTATTTTTAGAAGTCATTACTCTTTACGAACCATCTTACTTCCTCTCAGATGTTTTAGGAGACACATGGGGGCCATGTGGTATGTAAGACTCAGGATACTGAATTTAGCCATTCTGAAGATGGATTATAATCCAAATTCCTTACCAATGGGGGTTAAAGCACTCCAGCTGCTGTGCTACTGTGTAAAAGCATCACTACAACTGCAGCAATGCATTGCAGTAAAGAGTGGTTGAATTTCTGAACCCTGGAAACATTTCCAGGATTAGTCTGCTGAGGGAAGAGTATTTTGATGACATTAAAGAGCCTTACATTAAAGACAAGTTGAGCTGTTCAGTTCTGCAAATGCAGAATTTCTGTGTGTGTACAGAGACAGAACAATAAGCAGCTAGTAAATTTTACTGGCAGAAGTTCAGACAACCACATACTTAGGAATGCACAAGTTGTAATGAACATATTCCTCTTTTTAGACCTTTTAAATACTTCCTGTGTCTTACTAGGCACTTAAGTGGATTTTTGCAGACGGATGTTACATCATAGAAAACTTGCGTACTTTTTAGCAACCCACTGAAAACTGACTGAAACATAAAAGTAGCAGCAGAATTTAGAGGATTCACAGTTGATTCAGCTGACAAAAGTACTGTTGAATACTTTCTGCTACAATAAATCAAGTTGTGCCATGAAGACATGGTTTTTTGACATGTATTTTTAAAGTCTTGCATGGTTTCTATTTATTGAAATTTTTTCTATTTTTGTGGCATGACCCATTAAAAAACAACTGTGAACTGCCCCACTGTATTTCTGATAACATGCTGTAAGAAACTATAAAAAATGTTACCGCCAGCAAAGCTATGAGAGTACTTACCAATGTTAATTTCATCATCAGTTTCAGCATCTCCAATGCACTCAAACTGAAAATCTTGTAAAGACTGTGAAAATTTTTGTACTGCCATGGATAAATCTAAAATTCAGGAAAAAAAAAAGTCAGAATTATTCCAGTAGAATTTCACTGGAGCAAGGCATCATACATTTCTGCATTAAGCATTTTTTCTGCTTACAAATTTTCCTTACTAGTATCTTTTTTGGAAATTAACCTCATTTTAAAATCACCATCACCATTTCAAAATCAAATACCTGAGTTATCCTAGACACCTATGAAACAGGCTGATGCAAGATTTCAAACATTAATATGCATATCATTGACAACTAAAGAACTTTTATACATCTTGAAAAACAAAAAATTAGTATAAGAAACTAATGTCTAGAGATAAATTGCATATGGAAGTAGACTACTCTTTAAAATACTGCAATATTGGTTTGCAGATTAAAATAAAGCTCATAACATTTTTTCATTACCTTTATCAAAATAATTACAATCTAATTATTCTGATACACCACACTGTATAATGTTTTAGTGCAAAACCTTTCTAAAAAGCAATTGAAGAGAAAAAAAACCCACAAATGCTTGCCAATCAACAAGGTAATCTATGGATTATTTTCACTAAATTTCACAAAGCAATCCAAATTTTATAGCACAAAATTTCATTATAATTGTATGATGAAAAAAACACAGAATATCAACCACATAAATCTGTTATCTTTTCTTTTTTTTAGATATCCTAACACAAATGCAGAGAGAAACGTGATAATGAATGGAGTTGGTCAAGACTTAAAAACACCACCACCACCAGTCCAGATGAACCCAGGAAACCAACAATAATATTCTGTGTCCTGAAGGCTGTATCTATGGTACCTGTTTTGATGCCAGGAAAATTGACAATTAAGACTCTGACATCTGCTAAATCTTAGGAAAATTCATGGTAAGGATAAATTATGAATGAAATCAAAGTAATAAATTTTGTTTTAAAAGCATCACATATCTGCCTCCATCCTTGGGGATGTTCAAAAGCTGTCTGGACATGGTCCTGGGCAACTGGCCCTGCTTGAGCAAGGTGGTTGCACCAGATGACTTCTATGGGTCCCTTCCAACCTCAGCCATTTTGTGATTCTGTGATTTCTTTACCCTCTGTTATGGCAAAGCCATAAATACTCATTCACTCAATGACAGACACAAAATTAAAAGGGCTAACCTTCTTCAAGGCAGGAATAAAATCTAACATATATATATACAAATTGGCCTAATATCCTAAATCAACACACAAATAACCCCCATACACACAAAGCATCATTTAAATTCAAATGATCTCCAATAGTAAGAACCATTCCACTATCCTAAATGAAATAAGAATTGAAAAATGATTGAAATAAAGATTTCAAATACCTCCAAACAAAAATCCCCAGAATAAAATGACTAATTTATTTTATTTTAATTAAAGGTAATCACTATTAAGCAAGAGAATCCCTTCCTGGATTTTGCACTGCCCAGAATTTTGCCCCAATGCCTGTTTCTTTTGTATTTTTATAGGCAGCTACAGAGGACATCAGCCCAAAAAGAGATCTATCATCTTTACACAATACAGACATGAACAGATTTTTTTTCTTCTATTAGTAGGAATTCTGTATGCATATCTGATTAATAACTAAGACGTAAAGAACTGGGTCAATAAATTCTGTATTTTTTTGATAAAGCACATGGAAAACAGGAAAGAATGCTACCCAGATTTATTGCATTCCTACTGTACATTTCCTACTGTGCTGTAGATGAAGATTATATTATTAAGTGTATTAACAAACTGAATGCTAAACAAAAAGTGTTTCCTACTATTTGTATAGATGAAAACAAAATAATCTCTATAAGATGAAGCACTGCATTTTATGCAAATACAGCATCTTTTATAGCTAAGTAAATGATTGTTCTACATTTCTTAGATCTAAACTCGTATTCGTTCACAGCAGTATATTTTAAGGGGAAGAACCAGAGTTTTGTTATTCACTCTTTCACCAAGTTACTACACTGAGTCCCAAACTCCTCTACAAAATTGCTGTATAGTAACTGATGCCAAAAGGAATTACATGGACTTAAGGTAATTGAAAGAAAAAAAGTTTCCATATTGCAAATACACTGAAATGTAAAAATTAACTCTTGCTAATAATAGGAATGCAGATTTATTTCCTTTGCACAATTTAATAACTGCCCATGATGAAAAGCATCTCTGTGAATGTGAAAGGAAATGAGGGAACATTGGCTCTCCCCTATCTTTCTCCCACATACGCAGGGTTTGGTGGAAAAAATATCAAAGTAATGGAAAATAAATGTTAAAAAACACCAAAGCCGGAGTCTCCATTTCATATCCTGATTACTGATTTATGATGCCAATCCTTCTTTCACTGTGTCAGCAAATCAGACACAGCTTATACATTTTGAACCTGAAGGAGTTATGTTTAACCTAGTTCAGAAATAGTGGATATGAAGAATTAAGGAGCTTACTAGATAACTTGATAAAGTCATGCAGCAAGATACTATTTGGAGATATCTGCCTCTATATGAGGCCTTTTCTAATACCTTGAGAGTACTGGACAATACCATAATAAGATGAAAGCTGTTTAATGTAGCAAAGAATAAAATGAAATGAAGTTCCAAGGTCAGATGTTTCCTGTAACACTCATTTACAAGTCCTAACATTACTGGCATATGTAGTAGGTTCATTAATCCAACGTGAAAAGATAAAAAAAATATTCTGCAGAAAATTCCAGCTGACTTGGACAGCTTCCTAAAGGCTGACACAGAGTCTTACTCTCTAAGACTGTGACACTGCAGTTGAATCACCAACATTGGACCAAACGGTGCTACTTGGTTGAATTTATCACTTTCTTAGGAGCATCATCACTTTAACTGACCATAAAATCATAAACCAGTCACAGAAAAGGAGCAGCTGTGCAGTACGCGTATCTTTTCTAAAACATACCAAGATTCAAGACTGAATTAAAACAAATTTAAGAGCAACTGTCTCCAATCAAGAAGAGGCAAATGATGGACAAACAAATGAAAAGAGCAGATAGAGCAGAGACCTCACCCAGTTTTACAAGATGTGATTTATCACTGTATATCCCAAAGTCTTAATGTCACTGAGATTCCTCAAAGCATGCTGCTGCTTCCAGAAGGAAGGTAATCACCACACAAATCACCTTTTTAGAATCTGTGGCATTATTCAGAGTTGCTCTTACTCAGCAAGTACATTGTAAAGTCATGTCCCTCTTTTCATTGAATCCACATGAACTAGGACATTCACTTAGCTCAGGGCAGAAATTTTCCTTCAAGCAGAGACAACTGATCTTTTAAGTTACTAGAAAAACCTCACCAACCTCACCAGTTTTATTGACTGGCAGGACAAGTCTTTCAACCAGGGAAGGATGGCTGCTCCAAAGTCTCAATGAACTCATAAATGTTGCTGCCCCTGCTCTTCTACAAGCACCCAAATGAAGCAGTCTCTCTGGGTGCCAGCAAAAGAATGAAAATGCAATCTGATAACCCTCATTTGCCAGAGGGGCAGTTAATATGTATTTTCTGAGAGTACTCCTACCATTTGTTCCCTGCTTTCTCCAATTCCCAAGAAGGATTCAGTTCCATTTTGCAGTGAGGCACACAGCCAAGAGTAGCCATCTACATACTACATTCTGTCAGTGCAAGGAGATAACTGTGACAGAGTTGTCTGTTTTAGTCAGGGCTGCAGCAAGCCAACTGGGAAAGAAGATTTTTTTTTTTTTTTTGTGGAGCTGACAGAGGAAGTACTAAAGATGCTACCAGACTGTGACCGGAAATAGTAAAAGGATAACTACAACAAAGCTTAACCACAACAAAGTAATACAACACCAGTATTGCATATGGATTCACACGATACCAACCATCAGTATCATAATGCTAATGAAAGAATAATAAAAGTCATCATCCATTCAGGAAAGTCACTGAGGAATAATGAAATGTACTTTTCTATTGTACTTCTCCCTGAAGTTTTATATATTTGATTTATATACATAACACACATTTCTCAATAAAAATTGCAAAAAAACCCCTTTGGATTATTCTAGAAGGCAGGTTTATTTAAGGCTCACTTTCTTTGAAATCACCAAAGAGAAGTATGTAATATGAACTGTAATTTATTTTAATTGAATTAATTTATTTTAGATATCAGGGACTTACAGCTGAATATAGGACGATAAAACTATGACCCAGACCCCTTGTAACACCAGAATTGTTCTCCCACTTTCTTGTCCTAGATTTGTTAAACAGATCGCAAAATCATTTCTTATATAGAGTCTTGAGGACGAGGAGGAGAGAACAATACATGGCAACAATGTGATGAAATGACAGACATTATTTTCCGAAGTATGAAAAAACAAGCGTATGCTTTGGCATGGCACAGCCTGTCACAACAAGGACAAAGTGCTACAGATAAGGACACCTGCAAAGATTTCCACAAGCTGGTAAGCACAATGGATTTTTTTATTGGGTTGGGAAGGTTGTCATTTGTTTGGTTTTGCTCATCTGGTATCTGGAAGAACAGCAGAAAGTCCAAACTTTTGATAGGGATGAATCAATCTCCAAAAGCAGAAACTTTGGAGCACTTGCAGAGGACTCATATCCCTACCCTAGTAGCAGCCTGCAAGAAAGTGTTCTCAGCAACACATCAAAGCCACAGTCTTTTCACTTGTTTGCTTACAAACATGACTTCATTAGCAAATGGAGTTCCAATAACCAATGTTCTCCCTGACTGATGTCAATCATCCTGGGAAAGCTTGGAATCATTCACTGGGTTAATAAAGAAAAACAGCAGCTGAAACCTAGTGAGAAGATTAAACATGCCTACATGAACTCCTGAGCAACAGCTGGAATGCAGTAAATGGGACTTCAAACAACAGACACTGTGGCTAATACAGTAACAGCAACATATCTGGCTATCTGACAAGAAGCTAGTTATTATCCCATGGCTTCAAAGACAGCAGAAGCAAAGGGGTGATGATTGATCTAGCAGAATATTAGAGACGATCCTTCAGTCAGCTGCATTTCAGTACAGCTGAAGACTGGCAAGGAGACCAGCTACAGTCACCTTTGGTGTTTCAAAACTTTTAGGAAGCAGAGTCCACTACCAGATGTGACTAGATGCATAGTGGTACTCTGCTTGATGAGACACCCTATTTGGTCATGCAGTGACAAACAAGTTTATTAAAACCCAAGCTAGTCAGAAAAACTCAGCATTAAGGCATTGTAATATGTGAATAAAACACAGCAGACACTGAACAGTATTGCCAGAGTACTTGATAAATTAGTCTCTCTGCTAAAATGCAGAGAAACATTTATCTGGTTTGTCGACGTCTACTCCTCAATACCTGAAAATGAGTCATTATTATGGTTGTTTTTTAATTGCTTTACAAACAGCTTTATTTTCTAGATTTATTTCTTAAGCAACTCTCATTCTATAAACAATTGTTCAGGCTAAGTTATCTAAACACTTGAAGAAGTAGTCTTTATATGAGAGACATTATCATGAAAAAGCAGCTACGAGCATGATTTGCAGTATTTTTACCACACTAAATGACAGAAGCAAGGAAGCATTTAAAAATTCATAAAAGTGAAAAAAGGGCATTCAGTATTACAAATACAAATCTGTAAAACACTAGTTATTCAGGAAAATGCTTGTGAGATACTTGTCTCCTAAATAGTTCATGAAATGCTCTTCTACAGTGAAGATGAACAAGGAACTTCTTTGGCTTTGTTACTTTATGAGGGAATGAGCTTCAAGGATGTGAGCTATATCAACAGCCAGAAAATAAGCCGGAGGAACAAGAACACCCCACTGAGAAGCACTGAACTTCAATAGCTTCTGTGTTTGCTACAGTCAATTTGATTGTAAGTAGAACATGTCACAGTGGGATATCTTTTTCCACACCATAGACTGTAAACACAGAAGCTGGCAGTACAATTATATTTAGGCAATATGAATGATTAAGCAGTTAAAAGCAGTGATCATACAGGACTGCATATATCACTACTATATTTCAAATTTCTTCCTGGCTTAAGGGTTTTCTCATTAAAACTTCCAGCTTCACAGTAGTAGGTCCTAATTCAGAATAGGACACCAAAATGCATTTTCTTTGCTATTTTTGCCTTTCCACTCTTCACTGCTCACTACTAATTTAAAAAGAAAAATAAATGATTATCAATGGTTTTAGGTAATTATCACATTTAGAAAAATCTTCCTACTCATAACATATAAAGTAGCAAGTTAGCACAAATAAAGGGTGCATCTTAATAAACACCTGAAAATGTCTTACAAATCAGCCCAAAGCAGCAATCCTGAGCCTGGGAATGTTGACACATATGCTGGTAATGCTATTAGTTCCTTTAACTCCAAATGAAAAGAATTCGGGGATTTGCTGCCAGAACAGGTAATCCCAATTTAATAAAACATCACTGCCATAACATGTCCAGATCACCTATAGTTAGAGAGCGATTTACAGGGCACATTAACATGACTTCTAAATGCTGACAAAATGATCTGTATAATCAGCTGATGCAGCTTCTGATCTCTTTGGTTTCATGGCTTTCAATCCTGGAGTCCCTTCCTTTGCATGGAAGATTTTCCATGGTATTTCTATTTTTAGAAGTCTACTTGATGAAATGATTTACACACACTCATTATTCTTTACTTCTCAGCTGAGCTGATTTCCAGATTCTATTAACTTTTCTGATTGTCACAAGGAAAAAAAAAGGAAGAAAAAACCTCTCTCCTCTTATGATTTGACCACATTTCATCAAAACTTCTGCAGAAGAATTTAATCTGGCAAAACATAGGGCAGGCTGGCACACAGTAGAGACTATCTGTAAGGGCTGATGGAGCTAGTGCTGGCCACTTGCCACAATGCTTTTTAAAGAATCCACAAGAAAACATCACAAGGGAATAGAGAATCCTGTGTCCAGTGCCAGAGATTTTGCAGCTCTAGGACCACTGCTCTGTATTGACACAGTCTTTCATTGTTGCTCTCAATACACTCTTTACCCTCTTTATTTGCCAGCTTCACCAGTGCATATTCTTTGCCAACTTGCTATTCATGGAACAATAATAAGCAACTAAAACAAACAGCTCTCTACCAACTCCCTACCCCTACAATCCCACATTACTTTTTTTACCTTAGGCTCTATGCTTCGTTCTTAATTTCAGGGAAGCTAATTTCTTCCCACAATCTCCAGGGAAAGGACATCAGGAGAATATGTCAACATGTAGCCCATGCATTGCTGCATTCCTCTGGGGTTACATAAGGCACTGAAATTTTTCAGTGTCGTTCTCTTACTCATGAATATTTCCATGAGAAAAATGCACAATTTACTTTCCCATTCTAGAAAGCACTGAGAAATCCCCTTGACCAAATGCAACAAAATCCCCACTTTCTTAACACTGTGAGGCAAGAGCCACTGGAAACTCTGTATGGTCTATAAACTTCATAGCTATTCATACCAACACTGTTCAGTCACAACTTCCTTATGTTAGACACTTGTGCAGTACTTTGGATATTCTTAGTACTTCTCTACAGTTAGGAACTGAGTCCAATACAGTCTTGAGGACACTCCAAGAACACAACACTGCTCTTTGATGAGAGGGGAATTTTTACGCCACATTTGCATGCTTACTTGATAAAAAACATACTAAAACTTCCCTGAAAAAGAACTGTTGAACCAAATAATATTATACAGACAAAAGACAGTATTGATAATATTCCATCCCTTTTTTCACTATTCGTCCCCTTATCCCCACTCACTTCATGTGTAGATGTGGAAACCTAATCTTATTCACATAATCAGAACACAAAGAAATGAACTTTAGCTTAGTATGCAAAAGCTGTAAAGTCTATAAAATTACTAACTTGTTTTGACTTTACCTAATTATAAATACATGAAATTATACAAATGTACCTAAAAATGTATGTCCTGCAACCCTTAATGTAGAGGACACAATACAACACATACTGCTCATCTGTTTCTCTGAAGTTAAAGCATGTATATAACTTCATAGCTCTCTCTCATATTAAGTGATGTCATTTTGTTTCATTACTCCCACATTCTTACATTTTATTTCTCATTACCTCATTCTTACAAAATCTTTTATCAGCATTTTAGTTTGTAAGACTAACAATACTGCTGCATTTGATTAGAAAACAAACTGACTTTGCAGGGAATTACCATGGTTTAAACCTTTCAATCATCAAACCATATTCACAGAACTACACTTTACAAGTGACTCATCACATGGTACAAGACAGAACAAAAAATTTTCCTTTGCCACCACTGCAACTTTTTACAGTGTTTTTCCAGAAATATGGCTAGAATTTTCAGAAACAATTTAATTTCCTTTTAGTTCTAAAATTGCAAATATTGGCTGTAGGGTATAACTTAGTACTATTTCTAGCATATTACTATATTTTTTCTAAATTACATTCAACCAAAACATTTCTATACAAATGACAGTTTTGCAGATATGCTTATTTTCATCCTGTATGCTTTTTCAGGAAGATCCACTGTAAAGGCCTGAAATATTCCAACATTTCTTCTGTCTCAGAGAAAATAAATCTTAGAAAACAAGCTTATTTCCCTGCTTTTTTTCCATTCTCAACTAATTGAGTATCATTGCTAACTCATCTTCACTCTCAGTATTTTCCCTGTCTGTTGATAAAACTACTCCATAGTTCTCTATCAGGAAGGTTTCAAAGATTCCCAAACTTTCATCCCTGCAAACTTGTTCTGACCCTCAACATACTTTCTCTTGCTCCTTCTGGGGATTTTAAATGCTCTTTCATGATCTTCCACATTCTTCCCCCACCCCACGGACGTTAATTTCCCAGAACAGTGTCAGACTTTTCCAGGGAGTTGGGTCCACATTTCAGTATTCTCCCCCCAGACTCTTCCAATGAAACATGGTTTATCAGGCATGCTACGTCATTTCTCACTCCTCCTGGCACATCCCAACAACACTAAGCAGGCAGAGAAGCACCACAAAAAGGAGGACAAAGAAACTAAGAGCAGATGCTGCCAGAGGTTGAAAAAGGAGAGAGTGATTTCCTGTCTGGCAACTAGGGAGTTGCCAGAAAAAACATGGGAATTCCCAGATTTCTAGTGCAATGTAAGGTATTGGTGCATCAGATGATCTTACAGTAGTACTTGAAAAGACATTTTTCTCTGTTCTTAATCTTACCATGAACCCAAAGAAATTTTAAAAATATATGTGCCTATTTGCACATGTAGACAAAGAAATATATGACATAATATAATATCAGAATATAACTAAAGCCTGTGCCGCAACACATTCTTAAGGAGCCAGAGGTCTGACTATCTGACAAAGATCAGTTCTGCCAGTTCAGTGCTGTGCACATGCAGAATGAGACGCAGTGTCCCCACTACTACCTCTTCCCAAATATCCCTCCAGAGAAAAAAATAAAAAATAGGATTATTTCTGGTATGAACAGAGAGCTCTAAGAAAGCAGGGAGCTCTCTGCTTCTAGGAAACCAAGAATAAATCACTGCAGCAATTATCATGCAGATCCTCAGCTGTAAAAAATTCTGCAATATATCTTTCAATGCTTTTATGTTCCATGATTTTTACATTAAGTAGATTCTCCTGTTCTGTGAAGAGAGCTGCTCAAAGGAGGATCAGTCCCACTGGCCTGTGCTGGATGGCGGGGGAGGGATGAAAGGAATGAAAGCAGTTATCAAGGCATTTGTAAGTAGTGAGCTCTTGGAACAACATTAGAGTTGAGGGTCATGGGAAACAGAAGCATTGCTCACCCTTCTTCCTGGCAAAGTTTTCTGCACTTGGGCAACAAAGTAAAATGTGTTGTAAGACCAGAAGGAGGAGGAGAGGGAAAAAATTAAAATGTGTATATTTAGCTTATTTAAAAAATAAGAAAATACTACCACTTGGCTTTAAAGGAAATGAAACACTTTCCACATGAAATTCTTTCAGGCTCTTAAAGCTCAGGAATACAATGCTTGATTAGACTCTTTTGATCAGACAAGTAATAGCACAGTCACATGTACATCAGTACTGCATTTAACAGGATAGGGGTGTGAGAGTTCTAACACACGTACACAACAGATGTAACATTTGTTTAGAGAGTCAGATATGCACTTCCACATATGGAGGACAGAACTGAGATCCCTAATCAAGAAGGATTTTGTTCAGTGACGTTAAATGTCACTAAATGTCTTGACCAAATTTGGCCCAAAGGCAGTTTTTTCCATTCAGTCTACCATACAGCCAGTGCACTATTACACACTGCTTAGCTACTTCTCACTACTTAGAGAGAATGGATACTAAACACAGCAGTTTCATACAGCAAACAAACTTAATATGCTAGTTTAAACTGTCCTCTTAAAAATATGAAAGTAATTCACAAAATGCAGAGATGAGAGCCATGAAAGCACTTAAATGCCTTTTAAAGATACATTTTTGAGGGTTTAAATTAAATCACTTGCAGTATGATAAATTCAAAAAACTCTTAGCAAAATACTTATATTCTAATAATAGGGGGGGAAAGTATCAGCCAAATGAAATATGCTGCATTAACTAATGAAACACACAACTACAAATCAGTTTCACCAGGTGAGCTCCTGGTTAAGACAAGTCAGAATTAAGCATTCCCAAGGAGTTTGGGGTTAACTCCAATTTCCATGAGACTATTTCCTTAACACATAGTTTTTGCATTTTACTTTGCAGATCTATTGCATTCAGCCAGAGAGAATAAGAAATAACCCCTGTAAAAACCAGTATTCATATGTTTCTTTCTACGTATAAAGCTACTTCAAAAACAGGATCTTTGTATTAATATAAAAAATGAAAGAAATATCCCTCATATTCATTTCGCTGGATTTTTTTCTTAACTTCTCAGACAAAAATAAGGAATGTGAATGACTTTCAGAAGAAGTCTATCTAGTTTTTCTTAAGTCAACTAACTTTTAAGAAGGACCAACTAGCCTTCTACATAGTTCATGTACCATTTTTTTCAAATTTTAATTCTCTGGAATTTTGTTCTACTTTCCTGTCACAAAAAGATTTAGGAACATATGAAAACATCCTCTTGTTATCTTCCTGCCAGAGCGATATCCTTTAATTAATAACCTTACCATCCATTAGTACTAGTAGTGTTTATATTATGGCATGTGTAATGAGTTCTGAACTAACTACTATCACAAACAAATGAGAACTTGTCATTAAAGCAGATATATAATAACTGGGTTGTTTTATTACTCTACACTCAGGCATGGTCAAGAAACACATTAAATACTAGTAATTATTTGGAATTGGGAGAAAAGAGAAACATCATCAATGCTACTCCACCAAGCCATGAGAGACCTGCACTTAAAAACTATACACAGATTTTGTCTCACTCCTTGACACTGTCTCTTGATATCAAAGGTACGGGGAATTGAGGCAAAGGTGAATGGCAAGCAAATGGCAAGAACACCTTGTTTAAAGAATTGCACACATAGCAATCTGCCTGAAAGGGGTAACTGGGGAACCACAAGAGTTCTACAAAATGAAACAACACTACAGAAATGGTGGTTGTTTCTCAAGTGCAAGAGAAAGGCTATCTAACAGAGCAAGAAGCAAGCTCAAAACAAAGCAAGAAGATGCTTTTTCTTAACATTTGCTGTTAAATAATGAATCTCACTATAACCGGATACTTTGGATATTAAAAATTTATGTGGGCTCAAAAAAGGACTAGACAAGTTCATAGAAGAAAAATCCACTGAGAGCTATTAAAGACATAACTAACCCCTTGCTCAGGAAATCTTCAAGCTCCAAATCACTGGAGGCAGTCAAAGCCTCACTACATTCTGCCTGCTGTTTTCCTCTGCCTTAGACGGTCAGTGCCATGTGTGAGAGAAAAACAGAACCCACAGCACAGCACTCACCGCTATCTAGAGACAGGATGTAACACCAGATAAGCTTCATGTCCAACCCTGCACAGTTGTGCTTATGCTCTTTGTAGGAAGATTTGGACACGTATTTTGTAATTGCTTCAATGCCTCAAGACACCATTAGCTGATCACTACCACCTGCTAGTAGGAGGCTATTGCTCTCATGGATGAGCTGATGCACCACCAGGGGTAAACTCTCTTTAGCCACCAATCCAGGGTCATCCCTTTGAGCAACAGGCAGCAATAGGAGAAAAGGAGCTGAGTTCACACTGAAAAAGTAAGGATCACGAAAACGTTCTATCTTCCTGGCTGAAGCACAAGGAGATATTCTCCAGTGTATGAACAATGACAGGTAGATGAAAGCTGTATTATCTTCAACTGCTCCATAGCTAGAGGATGTGGGCCATTACACCTTTACTTCTATTACAAGGCTGTAATTCTTCCAGCAAGGACTTGTTTAGTGATTTGTACTATGAGGTAAACTAAGTATAACTTTTTACAGTAAAAATAACTGCATTAATAAATAAATAGCTGTCAAAAAGTTGCTTCTGACTACCAAGCCAAAACAGCTTCAACAAAGACTGATTATAAAGCTTAATTCCTTGCACATGTATATTATCTTCACCCTTCTCCTGCAAAAATTTTCCTAACTTATTCTTAGCATGAGGGCAGTCACTATGTGGACAACTATAACATGACTCTTTTTTTTTCCGTCAGGGTTCAGTATTGCTCTTTCCTCCTCCCATTATTGCTCACTGCCTAGCATCCAAGTCCAGTAATGAACACAGAATTATCTCAGCCTTCAAGCAGGCTAAGTCTAGAAAAAATAAAAGTATATTTTTGTCATATCCAGCTCCATTACCCTATTTACAGATTGAAATGCTGAAAGCAAGACTGCCTAAGGCCACACACCCTAAACTGGTGATTAGGCAGGCCCTTTTAGTTCGCTAGTCCTTGCCCATTATTCCAGATGCCATTCTGTAAGATCAGGAGATGTTAACCAGAGCTGCAAACAACACAACTTCTCACACTTCCCTGTCACCACAAAATCTGCAACTTCTTTCTTCCACAATTTTGAAAAATAGTTTTATATTAAAAGGGGTGAAGAAAATCCTAATTTCATTAAAATAAATAATAGAAAAAAAAAAAAAATAAGCAGCACAACATTGTGTTGATTCACTTCACGCAGCCCCTATGGAAGACTTGGCTACTCCAGCTACAGCAGTTACTGCTCTCTGTTTCAGCTCTGTCTCCATGAAAATGAAGAACACCCAACACACAAATATGCCTATTTTCTTAGCAGCAATTTGCTAAACTTTAGTTCAAGCATCTTAAAAAAAAAGAAAGAAAGAAAGGAAAAAGATGAAACAAAATTGTGACAGAAGTATTAAGGTTTGCACAATTACACTCTGATGTTTCTAAATCAGAAGATTTTACATTTAATATAGGATTTTTGCATGTACAACGTTTCCATCAATTTTCAGGTGCTGTAAGATGTTATTTCTCTTTCTCAAAAAACACAAATTTCCACCAACTAAAATTAATTCCAACTAAGATTTCAATCTAACTTCATCACAGGTCCATCTCAAGAATCAGTATCTGAAGGAATATTGAAGAGACAGGAAAGACAGTGTTTCTTTGCATAGAAGTCCTAGAAGAAGCCTACACAAGTTTTCACCAAGAGAAATGGGAAAAAATTCCTTCTTTAAAGATACAAAACAACACTGAAATAGCTGATAACAAAGTTTTTGGAAAATACCCATCCATCTTGCTTACACACACAATGGAAAACTCAGTAACAACCAAATGAATAAATAATTCACTAAGAGAAAGAAGAAAAAGAAAATAGAAACACTTTGAGCCTGAACCAGTTATTTTGTGTTACTCATAAAGGAAAATTTGGTGTTTTACCCTAGAACTGTATTTTTATCCAAAGACTGAACTCCAGAATGTCCCTGACCTCACGGTAACATCATTTTTCCTCAAGTATGCTGCAAGAAGTTGAGCTTGGAGGACCAGTTTTGCATTTCACCAACTGCATCCCACAGTTTGTTGGCTAGCTGGATTTCCATTCCATCACAGTCTCCTTCTCTCCCTTTTCTCAATGAAAAGTGGCTTAAAGGAGTTGTAGACTGATTTCAAATGCCCAGCAGCACTTAACATATAATATAATCTTCCTTAGATTACATATAATCTTCCTTAGATTCAATTTAATACAAGTGGGAACTCTTCCATGAAAATATACTTCTCAAAAACCATGGGAATTCTTAGCAAGCTTAAAAACAAACAAGTTCTGTAACTGGACACAGTTCTGAAATCATCAATTCCTTTTAAAATGGAACTGGAATTCTCCGTAAAGTGAAAAGTTTCAGTCTAGACAACACTTGCTATTTACAATGAGCAATACAAACTCAACAAACAGCACGAGTATAGCAGTCTGGATTTTGGACACTGCCTCCCAAATGCAGAATTTTTCTTCTTTCTTTGAGCATGTAAAATGCTTAACTGCAATGGATGGTCCTTTCAGAGCTCCATGTCTGTTGACTGTAATCCTTTTTCATCTGCAGTTGAACACGTACATAAACATGAATCAATGAAGAGTCTCTGAATTACTTGAAAGAATCAATTTAGCAGCCAAGCAAAACACCTTCTTCCCAAAACATTCATGTTAGCTTCCTTGACATAAGCAAACAGAGCACATTAAAATACTGGCTGCAAGAGGAAGAAAACATAGCACTAACTAGCTGGGGGAGGGGTTAAGGATAGTGTTTGTTATTTTTAATTCTTTTATTTTAAGTTACAGCTACCAATAAGCAGATGGTTTTGCAAAAGTCTTTGGGTCTAACATGCAGGGCAATACATAGGTTCTCCAAACTCAATTATATTTTGTGAATTGTATCTGAATTAAGGACGCCCAATCTATACACTAAGAGAGATCATAATGACTCCTGCTGACTGTTACAATAGCTCACCTATTAAGTATTCTGATTCTCTGGCTCCCTAAACATACAATAGCATCTCTTATCAAGCCAATTATTCACAAAGACAGGCTTGCTAAATCCTTTTACAAGCACCTTCCAACACAAAACAATACTCCTGGGATCCACTCTGCATAGACAAGAGCCCAGAACGCTGATATAATCGGAGCTACCTCTATGCTAGCCGGTCACACTCATTAATTACTGGTCAAAGAGCTAGCAAATTTAACTTTGGTATCATACCCTCAAGCTAAATATATAAATTAATCCTGTCTATTCTGCTGGTAATTCCCATAATGACTGAAAATAAAATAATCACTGTGGAATATTAATTACAAACTGAGTAAAGACAAGTAAAGACTGCTCTCAAAATCAGTGTGGGAAGCAGTAACTATAAATATGGATGAGAGAACCAACATGAAGTTTGACATAAATAGCCTCATTGAGAATTATTTTCCTATTGGATTTGGAGGTCACCAAAATATGCACACAGTTACTTAGAAATAGAACACCAACCAAGTCAAACAAAAACGAGGACTTACTGTGCCAGTTTTTCAGTAATAACACTCAAGGTGCCTATTTTTTTTGTTGTGCTAATCCTTCCTCCTCCTGTTTCTAACATGAAAAATGAAACTTCTCTTCCCTCGAAGAAAAACAAAATCCAATAATAACCCTCAAAAGTTCAGTCTTAGCAAGAAAATTTAGTAAAGGTTTCAGCTTAAGAAGTCTCCTTGAACTGAATTACCCAAGTGGCTAAAAGATTATACAGCTGCTAATTTCACTAGTTGATACATAGCTTCCCAAAAAACATACCTAAAAAATAATTTTAAAATTTGTGGGTTTGCCCTACTACTGAAAAAACAGAACATGTTTCTGGATGTGCATAATAGTCAGATTCTGGTTTTTATCATCTCTCCACAAATAGGCAATACCTCAAGGTGCTTGCACAACAGCTTTTTGAGTGAAGAGAGATGTATTTCTGAAAAAATCACATTCCATTGAGAATTCAAAAGCTTTTAGCTCTCTCTCTTTTATACTTCTCAAAATATCATTAGCAACCTACATAATCATAATATTTTACAGTCCAAACAACTACTTTCGTTTAAAGATCAAGGTAAGGCAGTAGTAGAGCTGTAAGGAAGGTAGCAGAAGACTCTTATTTTAGCTTCAATTTTGCTAAGTACTGAACTCAGCAAAGTGCATATTCCAGCTGTGTAAAGTATTTATCTTGAAAGAAACACAAGAGGATGTGGGCTTTAAGCCAGTAAAATACTCAATCCCCTGGAATATCACAGGACAGACCAACCAAACTGGTTTCACAACTGCCAGGGCATGAAGGCAGCAACAACTACTTAACTCAGTTGCTGCAGCTTCTTATAACGGAATCAAACTTTAGTAGATTTTTCTGTATTGACACTTCTTTTTCCTGCCAAATAATTCCTTTCTGAATCTCCAAGGAGTCTTACTATTTATCAGAGCCATCATAAAATCTGGAGATCAAATTGGAAAAAGGGTGTTAACACTGAGTAACATATTTTGCTGCTGATACACGTATTCATAATCAGCTTTCATTTTTTCCTTTCTTGAAAAGCAGCAGAAGGATGTCAGAATCTTAAATGCCAAGGAGGGAAGGTGATATAGGAAAATTATAATGCACATAGAAAAAAAAAATATATATCCACATAGTGATGCTATTTACATTAGCTTTAATTCTCCTTGAAAGATCTTGGTGAAAGATCCTGGGAGTCACTGCAGGCAGTTATTTTATAATATCAACCCAATAATCACCCAGAGCCACAAATATTAAGGCCTAGTAGAGAAAGAATGCCAAAAGCAGAAACTATCACTATTTGATGCATTCTTGCCTTGAATATTCCATGAAGTCTCTTGCAATTTAACTCAGAATGGGCATAGTTACCATAAAGAAGGTACAGAGGACAACCAGAGGACAGATTTGCTAAATTAAAAGCAGACGCTAACTAACTGGAACTTTTCAAAGCAGCTGGGAAACAAAACCTGAAAGAACAAAGAAAGAAAAGAAAGACCTTAAAAAAAAAAAAAAACAAATCCAAACCCAGACGAACAAGGCAGGCAATGTATACAGACAACAGCTACTATTTCTCATGGAACAAAAATTGTCATTGTCAGATAAAATAAGCAAGCAGCAAAGGAAATGACAAAGGAAACATTTTTGCTCCTGCAGTACACACTTAAATCATGAAACTCCTCGCCTGCTGTCACAGACCGGTGTGAAGCCTAACAGGACACCTGGACATCAACCCAGGTAAGATAAATCCCTCTCTGAAAAGGGGTTATTTGAGGACACTTGGGGAAACTTTAGAAGAAGGCTACGTAATTTAGAGGTTCTCCTTCTCTGACTTACAGAAGCTCAGTACTTCTGTGAGGGTCACCAACTGGCCTCAGTTTAATTCTGAGGTCTGAAGGCATAGTGCATGGCTCTGCTGAGACTGCACTGATGCTGACACAACTCTAAACCTAAGCATCCTCATAAAATCTGAAACTTGCATTTCAGTAATAACAGGGCTTAATGACTGACTACAGTAATTTGTTTCATGGGGAAACAATCAGCTTTTGCGGAAGTGTCTTATCAATTTATGGGGTTTTGTTTGTTTAAAAAAACAACCAAACTTTACATATACTTGACACCCCTTTAGAAGCAGAAGCAAACTTCTGAGAAAAGAAATTCCATGTTGTAGATCTGGATCTCACCATAAATCCACCCTCCTAGGTTTCTCTGAAAAGCACAAATACAATCCTTACACCAGAATGAGGAGTTACAGAAGTTTAAGATTTCATACTTAAACAGCCAACATACTTTTAATGAAATTTAACAAAAGAGTATGACAAAATTTCTGCTGGCAGTATGATGTAAAGCAGCATAAAAAATTCTACTGCACTGATAGTACGGATTACCTGAACAATCTGTTTAGCTTCAGAAGAAAATGAACACCTACGCTATTTTAATAAAATATACGAATCAACTGCTTTAAGATCCCACTCCTACACTAAAAAGTGCTTGTTTTGTAAGTACCCAAATCAAACAAATTCAAATAGTAATTTAAATGTTAAAAATGGTATTTAATGCTTTTATAGATAATAACTTTTTTTAAATTTCCACCTAAATGCTTATGTAGAAACTGAGATGAAAGCGAAATGCCCTCATAACACTGAACAGACATTTAAATTACTCAACACCTGCTTATATACAGCGAAAAACAATGTACTAGTTATAGAAAGATGTACAAGTTAAAGATAACTCTCCCCAAATCACAGGGTTTATTTTACTGTGGGACAACTGTGACAAGAAGAAAGGCAAGAACTTGGCATACAACTGTTTTAACTTTGATACCTGCCAAGAATCCAGATGTGGGATTGATACACAGAAACTCCAACTGCCATTGGTGCAGGACCTCATTGTCTCTGCCCATCTTCACTGTCCTCAGCCCCTCTTGCATATCCCACAAAGGGGCAAGGAGATCAAGATTTATATCACTCAATATGCTTTAAAAAGAAGAACGAGACCAACCAACCAACCAACCAAGTAAATATAAAGTCACTAAAACATCATCCCCCCCCAACCCATTCACTAGTAAGAGTAACACTGCTGTCTTGTGTTTTATTCCATCTGTACAAATGCACTGTTGTTCAAGTGCCATTTTGATTTAGAAAGGGACATGGGAAGTGTTTGTCAAAATATCACAGATTCCTTTGGGAACATTAAACATTCAAGGAAACATTGCAAAATTGACACTCAACCCAGCAACAGAGTACTCAGAGCTCCATAATGACTCCTCTAGAGAAGTGACAAAAGTAGGCATGTGAGGGAGTTTTTATCGTAAAACAGTCTTGTAGTCTCAAGGTGCATTGACAACTCTGGCTTCTCATGGAGAGCGTCAGAGAGGTTCTGGAGTGTCAGTGAGGAGGAGCTGTGATGGCATAATGCATATTTCACTGACAAATGATTCGGAAGCTGTCAGAAAGCTGGTGGAAAAAAAAACACCCACATGATCTGCAATGCCATTTTAGTAAATTTAAGATGATTACCATTCCCACAGAGATTTGGGATATGCTACATTAAGAGACATGAGTAAAACTAAATGAATCAACAAAATAAAGAATTTCATTGTTGCTGTGCTGTAGCAATGCGAACAGAATAATAAATATATTTTAACCTGCTGTATTTCAACTACACAAAGAAAGCACTGAAGAGAAAAGATAGCACTATGTATAGTTTTCAATATTGTACGAGAATATAAAAACCAGAAGTTCTTAGGCATGGAACTAAAGCAAGTCAGTAGATCCTGTGAATTTGTGGGTTTAATTTACTGAGACCAGAGACCAATGTGTCTCTCAGATTACAGAGGAAAAAGAATGGCAAAAAACTGTACTTTTACAAAACTTGTAACTTTTCACTTCTCAATTAGACCTGAAAAAATAAATGCTAAACAAATTTCTTGAACATGGCCTTAACATTTTCATCTTTCATCCTGCAATCTGGTAATAAACAAAAGATGGGAAGACTTCGACAAACATCCCATCAGTTCACGGGAAAATGAGTTGTGTCACGCTGGCTAGGGTGCAGATGATGGTAACTTCAACCAGCGAAGCAAGAGAAGCTACAGCTTAAAGGGCAAACTCAAAAATTCTGTATGAGTGTATCAGGAAATCTGTCAGCATACAAAGAAGATTTGGCTATGTAAACAGGAAATGTCCTGCTGTGCCTAAACGCCTCTTCATAAAATGAAATATTTTGGATTTCTCATTTGACCTTAGGCTCCCAAACAGCATGAAGATGCAGCAGTCCTAAGCTCATGTAGCAAAAAGCCAACCATACTGACTGTATTTGTGAGAAAAATACATTTATGGCTACAAGAATCTGCTTAGACACACCTCTGCATTATGTCAGTTTCCAATTAAAGCAGTCACAGCAGTAGATGACAAAACACTGTATATACAAGAACTGTGAGAATTTTATGGTTTTTGAAGTAGTTCAGACTATCTATCTATCTCAACATGATCTAAGCTATTAAACCCACTTTCCTGACATTAAGGATCTTTGAAAAATGATAAGTTTGCCATCTTTACATACCTGTAAGACACCAACTTGAACTGAACATATTTATTTAGTGTCTGTATATATGAAAATAAATATAGTATTACCATCTTCAACTATTTGGTTTTGTTTCAATATGTATTTCCACAAGCATGTAGATACACTAAAATAATACAGTCTAGTATTCAAAACTAAGAAAGGGAAAAGAAATAAAAAACCAAAACAACAAAATCAGACACCAAAAGCATTGCCCCAAGACAGTTACTACAGCATAGCACCTCCATTTTGAATCACAACACTGATACCAAAGTAAGGAGTACCAGAAGGAACTGTTGGAGGCCTTGCAGGTATTTTTAACATGAAAAACATTAAAGAGTAAAATGGCTTAAGAATGTATTCTTCACAGATTTCAAAGTTTCACTCACACATGTACATTCAAGGAATGTAACTTCACTACTTGCAGGTAGACTGAAAACATTTCTTTTAAAGGCAACGAAAAAAAAAAGTGATCAATAAGCCCTGCTACCCTGACCAGGAGTTTCAGGATTTAACACTTGAAGTCCAACATGTATAAGAGAACAAGACTCCCATCAAGAATTTTTTCTTTGACATAAATAAATCTTTAACTTTCAGAACTTTTCCTTTGATATAAATAAATCTTTAGCTTTCGAAAACATATGCTACATGGTGTTCATGGTCTTCAAGAAGCTGAGGCATGTTTATCTGCTCTTCAAATGCTCAAAAGGGTTTTTGTGCCTTCACAATTTTTCAGCATTCTCCAGAAAACGGAGAGCAGCAGGACTAGACCCAACAACCATAAATACAAAAACTATCCATAAAACCCTTTATCTGATATTTGCAGACATACTTCTGGCACCTGTCAGTCTGCAAGCTCATGCTCACCTTATTAAATGTACTCATCCTTCCCCTCCACCAGCCAACTACTTTCCATACCATCAGTTGCCCTGCAGGCATGCCACATTTACTGTTTCTTGACTTGCTGAAAACGTCCCCAAACAGATTATGCAGGGACAACAAAGAGTGATTTCCTGCGATTCTAATAATTTTCAACTCTCAAAAAAGAAAAGCATGTTTTCCAACACAGAAGTCTCACCACACTTTTTAAAAACAAAAAGCAAGGGAATTCCCACTAAAAACCAGAGTGAAGCACCAGCCATCGTTGAAAAATATTGAGAAAATATGCTGAGAACCTACAGTGCATTCATTTACAGCTACTTTAGTAGAACTGTCTTACATTAATAACTTTATCAAATTAAGGTAACAAGTTCCCATATCCAATCGGTACAAAAACAACCAGTCAGTAATTCCTAGACAAAGATTATGAGTCAAAAAACATCTCATCAGGCATTAATGATGCTTACCAAACTGCACTATTTTTCCTTAGTTTTAAGCATCAGCCTTGGTCAATAACATGCTGAAACTCAGAGAGGAGAAAAAAAAAAAACAACAAAAACCAGGAGAGGGTAAGAAGTAGTACTAGCCACATTATATTTCAGTATCTGCACACAGTTAATCAAAATTAATATTCCCAAAGATTATTTCAACCCCACCTACTTTGTTGTGGCTTAAACCAACTCCTGTTTAACCAGATCTACAACCGACTGAAAGCAGCAATTCTTTTCCTTGGGTCTGTTTTGTACTATTGGACCTCAGCCTGGTCCCTACTCTGGCTCTTCAAAGCACAACTCAGATGGAGAAACCAACCTACCAAATGCTGAGAATGCCAAAGTCCAACTCTTTGGCATTGATGGCACTGACTTTCATGCAAATAACACATACCATGAGATGAGATTCACAAAAGCATCGCTGATTACACAAAGCAAACTAGGATTTTTATTATAAGCTAACTATTACTTTTCATTAAGAAGCCATTAGTTCATTTTTCTTCTTCTGTACTAAAACAGATTCTTCATAGAAGTATGCAAGTTAGTACAGCTTCACAGACTATCCTGAGTTGGAAGAGACCCACAAGGGTCATCGAGTCCAACTCTCGATCCTGCACAGGACAAGCCCAAGAATCCCAACAAGCGCCTGAGAGCATTGCCCAAGCACTTCTTCAACTCTTGCAAGCTTGCTACCATAATCACTCCAATGGGGAGCCTGTTCCAGTGCACAACCACGCTCCGGCTGAAAAAATTTTTCCTAATACCCACTCTAGAGGTAAAATGTTTTATAAATACTTTTTATTTACCCTAGAACATAAAATATTTGACAACACTTTATGAACAGATGTATTTTTACATATACACGTTTTAGCAGTATCAGTCTCTCAAATGTTCTCATAATTTCTGCTTTTCCCCAGAATAAGGGGATTTTACCATTTTAAAGTTATGCTCAAGTCTTACTAATTTCAAGGTTTCCCAGAAGGTAAGCAACACGGCTCCATAGCTTCCCTGTGTATGTAGGCTAACTGGTAACTCACAAGAGGAGCATGGAAAAGTATTTAGTGTTTTTCTTGAAGAATCATTATACAGCTTATTATTTAATGGCAGTGGTAGTTCTAGACATGAAAAGGTTCAAAAAGGGAACAATTTTTTTAATTGATAACCTCAGGCTCAGAGCAATCTTTTTCAAAGCAGTAAGTTACTTCTGCATGATCTCTGCAACTTGTAAGTAATTTTAGGCTTAGAGGAAAATCACCCCTCTATAATATTAATGGATTAAAGTAACAGTTTATACAAATAATAAATTCCACAGAAGATAAGTTCTTGTGTTCTCTCTACTTTCACCTGTCTCAACTCCTCCTCATCCTTTGTAAACAAAGGTTAAAGGTAAACAAAGATTAAAGACAAGACAGAAAAGGGTGAGAAGATGGAAGGAATGGACTTACAGAGGAATGTGAACTTTTTGAATAGCAAGGTCCCAATGCTCCAAAGGCCACAACAATACTGATAATCTAGGAAGGCTTTTGAACACCAACACATACGACCACATCATCGCAAATCTCTCTGCTCTTCCATTAGAATACGACCTGCACTGTTAAGAACTGTGGCTTTTAAGAACAGATCTGCACATATATACGCTGACATTTGGCCACTTCTTAAAACTAATCTAATTATTACAGCAGAAGAAATAAAGTTTAAATAGAGTTATCCTTTCTTGTGCACTTTCAATTAGCAAAGAAAGAACTCAATTCAAAAGGAAATGCCTTTACTATGAAATCCTACCCACTGTATTGGTTGTTTTACCAAGGATTTGTGGGGTTTTTCTATGCATGGTGGTGCGACAGCGGCAAGGGTGAGGACTTGGGGAAAAAGAACGAAGATGATTTTTATATTTGATAGTTTTCTAGAAGCAACCAGGTTCTTGCCCAGGTATTTTGGTGCAGAAAGCAGTAGGAAGAGGTTATCATAAAAAAAATTATATCCTTAACAGAAGTCTAAACACATCAGCTGAATGATCACGTCACCTAAGATTTACTGTAAAAGAATTAAAACCCTTTGCAGCTTTTTAATAATTCGTTCCCCTGTTCTTTTCCTAAGTTGACCTGTCCCCACGAACAAAACAATTCTCAGTCATCAAATGCCTAGACAGCAGTTGCTTGTCAGAGGAGGAACCAAAATGTTTCTCCTCCAAAGACAGAAAATCTTTGAGAAAGTACTTGGAGAAGAGCTTTACTGGGTTTACATGGCAAGGCAGAGGCAGAGGAGCGCTGCAGAGGTGGTTTCTCTGAGAAGACACTAGAAGCTGATCTCATGTCAGACAGATGGTTCTACAGGATCAAATTACAGAATCACAGAGACACCAGGCTGGAAGGCACCTCAAGAGTCATCTGGTCCAAACTGTTGGCAAAATCACAAATAGATTCTTCTTACTGTTACCTGTTTTATTTTTCATGATGTTTACTTTACTTAAAGGCTATTATAGAAGAAAATTAATCCTAATGGTGATACCAACTTTAATTTTAAATAATATCTTTCTGAGGCCAAGAGTACCTTTGTAAACAGACACTACAACCCACATCTGGCATGCAAACCTCTCTTTAATCAACTTGCAAATCAACTAACATCAGCAGTTGAACAAATTATATGACCGAGGCATTGAAGCACTTTGTATCCTGCTTTGAATATTGAGCTAAAAGAGAATAAAACTTCTTAAGACATACAGCAGTTCCATACTGTTTGGCCATGTCTGAACTATATTAAGCAAGACACCAGAGTGCAGTAACATGTTTAAGCTTTTGTGTCCTGTGAACTACAAATTTGCATAATTCAGGAGAGGGAAGTGATTTAAATTGATAACTCCTAACTAATCTGAAAAAATACACTGTAACACAGCCTGGAGTTTATAAAGTGCTGTGAAATATATCTTTCTAATGCAAGCTATTTGCCCCTCACACGGTGCCAATGGGAGGTTACATCACTGCCCAACAGTACTTCAATTCCATATTAATGGAAGTCAAGTTATTTTTCTTCAGTTTAAATATATACTTCATTGCTACTGCCTGTAAGATTCTGAGACTTTTTCACCTTTAATCATACACCTGAGGACTCCATAACACCACATAGTCAAAAGAAGACTAAAAGCATTGATGTGATTTACGTTCTTACAGAATATGGAAAGATAAAACTTATGAAGAATATTATACTGGTTTTGTTTTCTCTACTTTTAAAGCTGTTGAAAACTTAAAAGTGGATTTACAAAGGCATAGAAAAGAGCTACTAAAATGACCAAGAAACCAGAGAACCTCTTAGAAGATGTGAACAGCTTGTTCAGTCCAGCAAAAGGATGTGATTATTCACCAAGCAAATCCAAGTAAACAACAGTGCAGAAACGTTGAGTGAAAGGAAAATTAGCATAAACAAGTTTGAATTTCCAGATTAAATTTATTTTTAATGAGTTATCCAACTCTCAGAGTAACAAGGTTCTAGAACAGCTTCTACCAGAAATAGAAAAGATAAAAATTCTTTTCAAAATGGAGCTTGACAAATAGGGATTGCATTATGTAATACTAGCAGGAGACTGGATTTAATAAAGTAAATCCATGGTACCAAATTTCCCTATATTCCAGATTTACTTATAACTACAGTTTAGAGAATATAGGAAAAATAGAAAGGCAAAGATATAGCACTGGCTTACTTATTATTCAGTAGGAAGAAGGACTGTATTGTCCTCTGTATCTTTTTTTTTTAGAGGATGAATACAAAGTCATTTACCATTACAGGAAACTGCAAATTGCTGTAGCACTTCTGCCCACAAAAACCCAAGAGATCTGGACAAGTTCAGTGACCACAGCATCATATTTTCCATTGTAGTAAAGACAATATTCCTGAAGCAGCTGGTCTCTTATTAATAGAATTCATTTATCTTATTCACAGCAAATGAAGCACAAATAGACAAGCCAACTGGCCCATTAAGAAACAGATTAAACTTGACCTTTTAAAGAAATCAGTTTAAAAATCTTAATTTAAAAAAAAATCCACAATATTTTCTTCAAGCAGAGACATCATTTCAAGTGGCATTTGAAACTCAAAACTGCTCCTCTGGTAGCCTGACATAATCCAATTACCAAGTTTCTCTAAAGAATACCAGTTTCAATATTAAGGCTTAAGAACACCCATGCTGAGTTGCTCAAGGTCTTTGTTAGTAATTTGTAATAATCATTACTGAAAGTATGGAAATTCACTTGCAGGTACTACTGGTTCAAAATGAAACATCACGTGATGGTCAGAAAATAATGCACCCTGTAACAGTCCACTACATCCTAGTATTTGTTTTCTTCACATATATTTGGCTAAGGATAACATGATACAGACTGCAGCTGCTTTAAGCACTAGAGGAAGTAATTAAGATCCTTTTCTGGCCACCAACCAGCTTACTGTTGGTATCTCTGCATGAAAGGCAGAACACTCGTAGAAATACTTTTGAAAGTTACATCCATAATCCATAGATAATGCAGACACCAGCAGAGATTGCACAGGACCCTACAAATGCCTATCAGAAGTAACAGGACAGCAATGGAACAGATAACTTTAAAAAAAAAAAAAACACAAAAAAACCCTAATGGCAACAAGTAAGTTTCAATTTCCTTTTAGTGGGAAAAAAGAGAATTTATTCTCTCCCTGTAAATACTAGTTGTAGGACAGGGCTGAAGTAGGCATGATGACCACATGCCTGCTCCATGAAGCTGCTGTTGACTATGTGTTACTTGGTGTGACTATGTTTTATTAAGTGTGACTTTGGGAATATCCCAGAACAGCATAGATCATCATATGGTCTAGCTTAGTTAGCATCACATCTTTATGTATGGCCATATGAAGAGGAAAATATTTATTTTAGTCGGAAATAATATACTTAGGGACTAAGAAATGTAAGCTACAGCTACATAAATAAAGGAGAATGACTGCTATCAAAATTCACCAGTTAGTATTCACTGAACACAGTCTTGCTTCACTTAGAATCTGGAAAAGACATTGCAAAGACATAATCTTATGAAAATATGTGAGGCAAAGGTATCTGGGAAAATGTATCTCTCCGGAAAGATACAAAGGTTTTGTTTTTTACATGAAAAATAAATCCCCAAAGAGATAAAAAGATTATAAATTCTTATGCTGTAATTTTGTCCTTTTTTCCCCAGGCAACTAATCCCCAAAATTTCCTTACATATAGAGGTTCATCACTGTATTTTTATAATTAGGTTTAGTAGAGAAGAGAATCATCCCTGAAAACCCTGAAATAGGCCAAGCAATTTAAGACAGTCTTTCTTCGTGTGAAATTTCTATGAAACCCTAGTAAATAACCACCCCCTTGCACCCCTTACAGAAGATAGTATTTCTATCTTGTAACTCTCTTTCTCCTTGTGTCAAATATTGAAACGAAAGTAATGACTGCTACTAAACTACAAAATCCTAAAGATATCTGCTAAATCTTACATTACATGTATATATAACACCACATCTCTGCATTACTATTTGCATCATACTAAGACACTTGAAAAAGCACAGTAATAAAACAGCTGTAAACATACTGAATGTTCAACCACTTAACCCAAAACTTAGGCAGTTCTCATCTTTGAATTTGATTGGATTTAAGATGGAGAGGGCCCCAAAAATCAGAGGGAGAAACAGGAGGCTTCTGCACATAGTGAGCTGTAAGATCACCTGTACAAGATGAATATCACTTTTCTGGATTGCTAAATACAATATTCATTAACTTTGGCAAGTCAGTAGGTCTATTATGGAAATTAAAGGCATACCAGTAATTCTATACTGGAATTTCCTATATAATCCATAGGACAACACCCTAGACTAGGTTGCTTTTCCAGAAGATAACTACAAAGAAATTTCAAAGTACATGACTGGCAAAAAGTACAGGGAAAAACAGACTTGATGCTTTAATTCAAAACAACCTAGAATGAATAAGAAGGAAAAATATCAGTTCTGTCTTGGGACCCATTCTACAGCTGGGCCTCACAATGTGAAGCATTTAGGCATATGCACTTTCAACATGCACCTGAAAGATCTATCAAATTAGGCGACTGAAGAAATTATGAAATCAACAGTTACCTAATATTTAAGGTCAGTTGTTACAGGAAAACATTTTTCCTAAACCGTTTTTTACCCTCTTAATTCCTAAGTTAGCAACACAAAACCCTGTTCTGGTTGCACTAAAAACTATATGCTTCTACTTAAATGTGCCTATACACAGAGCAAAATCTCTGTCAAAAAAAAATTTTTAATATAATAGGCAAGTCTCTTACATGCATAAACTAAATCTTTCAAGAGATAGTAATGCATTTAGTACTTCAGCTGATTTGAACAAGGAAGTGTAGTCCATCGGTACTAATTGTAGGACAAGACTGAAGTAGGCACAAAATCCATGCAAATGGGCTGCTAACACCTAAACTGAAACATAATTTGTGTTGTTTTGGGTTACTCACAGAGTCCTGCTTATTTAGAAAGACAATGAAACAGTGCAAAAATGCTAGGAAAAAGCTGCTGAGTATTTGATATTAATTCTAGCTTTATTAGTTCCCATTGCCTTCACAGTAGTCAACTGCTGTTTCATGGAACACCCTATTACAGCTCTGCATGCCACCTTGGAAAGCAGCACTCTCCAGAATTAATGTACCAAAACCACATTAAAATAAAGTCTGACTCATTTTGGGACCACTCCAAATAAAATGCAAAATATTTGCATACTACATTGAGCGTATTTGTTCTACCTTCAGTTTATGTGGAATCTGCCAGGTGTTTATGAGCATTGCATTGTTACAGTAACTTGAATACTTTATTGTGAAAATATTAAAACTTTGTAACATCTGTAATACAGAAGTTTAATTTTACCTGAAAAACCATGAACATGCTGTCATTTCATATAATAAAACTCACATTTAGCAACCTTTAAAATACTATTGTGTTTTCTAACTGCATTAAGTCAGTTTCACTATCTCTTCTCTAAGCATGGTCAGGGATGACATCTTCCAAAACTCATTTCCATTGAAGCTCTACAGCACAGTCTAGATTTCTTTTACCCTATCAGAACTGATCCGACGAAACTATGTGTAAATAAAAAACCCTAGATCGCCAAGAGATAAAACTTGGTAAATAATTCCTGTTTTGTTTCTGGGCTTGTTGGTTATTAAATATTCAAAAATCAAATAAAAGAGTTATCACTGAACTCAGCTACTTCACAGTTTAATTTTCAAATACATTTTAAGAAATTTGAAAAAAATAAAAGGCTTGCGTAAGTATTTTACACTTCACTAATTTTAAAGGTAAGCAGAAGTAGCTAATTTGTTTAAACAAGTCAAATTTCTGTGCTCTAGAAATATACAACAGTGCTACTTGCCGTAACAGGTACACTGTTCTTGTAGCATCTACAACAGTCTTCAGAGCATAAGTCCGGGATTTCTAATTTGTTGAGCAAAATCCCACTTCCTCAGCAGCCCTAATACACGAATTAAGGCAATATTCTATAGAATGACACAGTCATGAAATTAAGGGATTTGAAATTAACAAAAGGACAAACATTTCTTACTTTACCAAAACAAACTTTATTTTTCTAAGGCTAAAACACACACAACATTCTAGATCTGTATATAGGATACAACAAACATTGTGTCAAACAGAACGGCATTTGAACTAAAGGGTTCTAAAAATCATGAGAACTTACAAATTAAGTAGTCATTACTTGAGATAGAAATATTGTTCTAAATTCTGCAAGGATTTGTAAGTGTACTCCCCAAAACTAATAGGATTACTCACTTCAGAATCAGGGTTCAAATTACTTCTCAATATTTGTTCTACTGCAATCTGTCTTTGGTAATCAGAAAATGGCTTGTGGTGGAAGGGACCTTAAAGATCATCAAGTTCCAAACCCCCTGCTATGGGCAGGGACACCTCCCACTAGACCAGGTTCTCAAGGCCCACCCAGCCTGGGCTTGAACTTTTCCATGAAATGGGCATCCACAGCTTCTCTGGGCAACCTGTTACAGAGTCTCACTACCCTCACAGTGAAGAATTTCTTCCTAATATCCAATCTAAACCTACCCACTACATTATCCCTTGGCCTATTCACTGCATATCCTTGTAAAAAGCTCCTGTATGCCTCTCTTTAGTTACTGGAGAGCTGAAGGAAGGTTTTCCCAGAGCCTTCTCTTCTCCAGGCTCAACAGCCTCAACCTCTCAGCCTGTCTTCAGACAGCCTAAGAAGAAAGTTGTGTTTGTTCATATTTGATCTGGAACCAAAAGCAGTCAGTTCTCAGTGCTAGTCCAGGTCATAGAAGTACTTGTGTGGTATCCTAATCTGTATTTACTATTTGTAGGACCAGGTCTGTAATAGTAAGTTTTTACTACTTAAAACAAGTTTTAAACTACTTAAAGCTACTTAAAACAAGCTCATACTTTCTGTTACACGAAGAAAGCTTTTCAACAACAGGAAAGGCCTGGAGTACAAATAAACTTTTTTGCCTGTAAAGAAAACTACCAATGAGTTTTTAGAGGTACAGATAGACTGATGCAAACATGCACACATATATATACACACACATAAGCACTATATCTGTGTAATTGGTCATCTCACATCCTGTCGGTATGCATTCAGAAATTTATTAAATTTAATATAAATTCATATAACATGTTAGACTTGTATCCAGTTTAGTTTACTAAAACTTAAATGTGTCCAGAAATACATGCATTTATATGAAAAAAACTACCAAAAAGACTGCTGCTTTATGTGAATGCAATGCTGTAAATATATAGTTGATGTACAAACAAGTACAATTCAACTCTAAGGTTGGGGAAATAAAACCCTCACGAATTTTACCTCCTAGGTAAGGACGCAAACTTTGGGTTTAGACTCTGGGTTAGAAACAGGTATTAAAAGCTACAGAACTCAGAGCAACACCTGTTCCCTGCCCATATAACAAGCAGTACTGCTATCCCTAACCCTACAACAACCAGCATATCATGTCAATGTGGCAGATATTTTTAAGGATTAAAGTGATTCTTTCCTCTGACTGTCTCATGTTGCAAAAAGAGATGCTGTAAGTTACTTCTCTGCTCCCCGTGAAGGAAAACTTTGGGCAACAGGTGAGAGATCCAAAGAGACCTAAAGGCAAGAAGTAGGTGGCAAGGTTTACAGCATGGGAGGACAAACCGAGTCTAGTGACACTCCTGGACAATTCCTAGCTTTCACTTTATGATCTTCTGAGCATGACTGCTGTTTTCATGCCCCAGAAAGCTGTCACTGCTCAACTTACAGACCTTTTAAAAGCACTACACTGTTCGTGTTTATCTTTGCTCTCAGAACCATTCAAAATATAAATCTACCACATGAAGACGCGAGAGTACGGGGGGGTAAGATATAAACTCTCCTGTAAGTTCACTTCATTATCTTGCTTCGCCCACTTATTATGAACATCTTCGTTATCTGAAGACACGCAACTAGCAGCCAGCGTGCCAAAAACAGACTCCGCCGCAACACTCCACGCCTGGTCTGTACCGCACAGCGATCTACACGGCGACTTTCCTCCCCAGCCCCGGCCCCGGGCTCTGCCCGCATCCCCAGGCGGGACCACC